>JABCKJ010000192.1:0-39940 GCA_018850815.1 Asterophora lycoperdoides
ATCGAAATGCACAAAGATGGCATCAAAGTCAAGATTGGCCACATCAAAGTCAACATCTCTACATCAAAGTCATCCCATTCGGGCCAAAAGCCCACTTTTCAAAAACAAGGTTTTTGTCCGCTGAGGCCCCTCATAAGATCCAGGGGATTGGTATGTTTCCTATTTCTCTATGCTTCTGGTTCATGCTAGGTTGATTTTTGAAGCCTTCTTTGGATTATGTTCATCATTGGTTCATTTCATTAGTGCATGTCAAAACAATGATCAATAGATGCATACAGAAGGCCTATAGGTCATTGTCTAGATGCAAGCTCTTATATTAGACCTTACTCGGTGGGGCATTTGCGCTTGGTATTACCACATCCCGCATATTATTGAGCTGGATGGGTGCGATGATCATGAAGAAACCTGTTTGCAACCATGTCTGCATTTATTTATTTTAAAGTTGTAGGCGGCGGCACCAACTGACGCGTTGACCACTACGCTAACTACTACTTCCCTTTACCAGGCGTTGCTTCTGTGCTTTGCGCTTCCGTTAACATTGCTCGCCTTTTCTGTTTTAAGTGGATATTCTCATTAATTTGGCGAGAGCCTTGGCAAGTCTTCACCGCGCCACAACTTGAAGGCGTATACGTCGGGCTCATTCAACTTGCCATCAATTAGAAGCGCGCGCCGACGCGTCACGTCGCCGCATAAAAGGCAGGTCAACACTGAATTCCTTCTGCTTTAGCACCATGAGCGAGCCACTACCCTTCCAGTTAAGCGCATGTACCCTCAGAATTTGCCCCGAGCGCGGCGACGAAGAACAGGATAGTAAGAAAGTTTTCACACGTATCACTCTACAAGCCTTCATACAGACTGTCACTTAGGCCTTGTTGGGTCGCTGTATGCTGTAAAGATCTTTCGCCGCGGTGTCGGGGCCCCTTCCACCGACTCATGGACGGGTATAGCGACGAACTAGAGCAATGTGCCGAGAACTTCTTTGACGACAATGGGCGCGTCTTCCGCATCTGCTTCGAACTGGTCGCGGTAGTGGATGCTGGGGCGCCGACTAGAACGATGCGTACTTTGACAACTCTTGGATGGGTGCAGAACAGTGGGAGGGACAAGTTCCGACTTGCAAGAATGATTTGGAGTTTGACCTGCTGAGGGCAGAGGCAGATGCCGGACCTGGATAAAAGCATGCGATGAGGGGCCGTACTCGTTCGTTTGAGGGTGAGAGTTCCACTTTAGTAGAGCAACTGTTGGCTTGCGCACTTCTGCAGTTCAGGCACCATCAAACTTACTTGTAAGAGGTCGTTGCACTGCTTAGTGTAATGTGAAATGATTCATCGGAGAACTACGGCCGGAGCTCGGCGCTCAACTTTCAACTTCAACAATGACGGAGAATATGAGCATAGTTCAAGTCGAAAGAGCAGATATAGTTCACTGACTTGACTGTGCCTTGCCACCCTTAATTGGTCGGAATCGGTCATAGGATTCAATTGAAATGGCGGCCTACAAATACAAACGGTACCTGGCATGTGTGACTCGGAGACAGATCTAGAGCGAGGAAAAGCGTAAGTGCCTAAGTGCCTATGTATATACACGGGACCCTGTCCATCGACAATCTTATCCCTCTCCATCAAGTGAATTTCGTCAGATTCAGGACTGCATGTTGGGTGCCTGCCGAGCCGCTGAGCCGCTGAGCTCTGCCAAACCTGTCAGCAATCGAGGTGCGTCCAGCTTACCCATCACGATCTCACTCAACGAATTGAATTTTATCCGCGCTAGCGACTCGGAATGTCTTGTCCTCGGATGGACAAGCTGCTCACCTGGCCTTGCCATGGATGAATCGCTCGATCGTGTACCCACTGTTATTGAGCAGGAAAATGATTGGCTTGAGACCAAGTCGCAGGATCACACCGTGAGCTCCCTTGCAAAGTACAATAACGATCAGTCGCCGTCCGACACCGAAGGCGCGACATACGCCTACTCATATACTGCCATCTCCAACGAAAAGGATCGCCCGCCCAAGACCTTCTTCTTTCACGGCGATGGCTGCACCAAGCATGCTCCCACTGACCACCTGATGCTTCCCCACAACAACTGGTTGACGAAAACCGACTTCTCGGGCAACGGGATCTCCAAGATACCAAAGTTTGACGTCCCTACCAGTATTCAGCTTAGCAAAGCTGAAAAATGAGAGGGAAGCCGTATATCTATCACACTGTCGATGACAGCTTACTCGATTAGTAGGAACATTGTATGATTGTATGAGAAGTTGCCCGTATTGAAGTCGCTTCGGACGGAGCCGATGGACAGAGCAAATTTCGCATTTTCGACCTTCTCTGGCCGACTGACACGTCCCAGATAGATCTGAGGAAATTTGTATTAGCACAAAGGCTGCTCGATGAAATTGCGTTACAGAACCTCACCCCGCCATAGCGCATAGAATTTTCATCGATGACGGTCTTCCCCATCGTCGCAGCGTAAATAGGGAACCCTGTCTTTTCAGAAATCCGTCAAGTTCCTTTCGAACATTGTGGCGGATGGCGCATGCGTCGACAAGGACTACCGCATTCCCCTCCACTTCTTCGACAAGATTGACAATGCGATTGAGAACGAAAGATTCGATGTGAGGGTCATTCTGCGGCGGAGTGGGGCTAAGCGGAGATTCTAAGCCTTTGGAGGATATCTGGGCGTGAACAAGGTCGGTGGGGAGAGTGATGCATATGTAGACAGGGCGGGCCTTTGTATGGATTGAATAAAATCATCCAAGTTGAGAAAGATAGGGCACGTACCAAGGTAATGCCTGAGAAGACGTGAATTGCTTCGCACTTTGGATATATGCGCCATATCTGGGTAGATAGTGATCAAATGTTGAGCAAGTACTACAAATTGAAACAAAGGCCATCGTGTGCGCCTTCCAGGGCCAGTCAACGCCAACTTAGTCATCCTAGTCGGGCGAAATGATGTCATTATCTGAGCTTTCTTGCCCTGCGTCCAGAAGCTCTAAAGGCGGGTCAGAGGAATCTTCCCCCGGCGGTTCAAAATAGTGTCTTTAGGGAGCGCCGTCTACGATTTTTTTGAATTAATTATATTTCTTCGACTTTCCAAAAAATCTGACACGCAAAACGCCGACATCATGATCATTTTCCGAAAGGTCGCTCTTTGTCACCTTTCATTCTACTGCAATTTTTCCGTCTGCTTGCCGTCTGCCGGGTACCCAATGTCTGCCTCTGAATGCAAACGTTGAAAATCATTCAACACGCTTGCTTCGGCGCTCTTTCCCATTGGAGCATATAACTGATTCAATGACTTTGAAAACACTCGTAAGTCTTAAGCAAGTGTTCACTTTCAGTCAGCCTTTGGAATTTTTATTGAAATTCTGCAGGATGTTCTCATATGGTACCTATCTCGCTTAGACGGTTCTAGTTCCCCGCTCTCAGTGTCACTGTCAGCGGCCATTGTAAAGATCACGATTATGAAGTGAGTTGATTGTCTGACAAGCTACGTGGAGCTAAGCAATATTGTCAGGATTCCGAGCGGTCCTCTCTATGGCTGCGAGTGTTATCTCAAGGAGCTTCGGAGGTCATATGCTGCCGTATACACCCAAGAATCCGTCGTATTACTTCAAGACCACTTGGATCTTTTTTCCCCAGCCGGCAGGCCGCAAATGTAGTACTTTGACATCCACCCATGCTGAGCTCTGATTACCCTCCGGGTTTCTGTTCGGCCAATCATCGTTTCGCGATTTCTGATGAATTTCAATCCTCCTCCCAGTGCCCCCGGGGCCCGGACGCCATCCGTTCCTCGAGGGAGACTGGAGTCTCCCTCGGCCAAAGCAAGAGCGAGCATATGGCGATTTATTTGAAAAAACACAATTTCTATTTTTATGTCCGCAAAGTCTCTCTCGTCTTCGACTCTCTCATTCCGTCGTCGCGCACAACATAGCTCTATGTATTGTCGCCAATCACAGGGAATCCTCCATCATAACTTCTTTCGATTGCGCGATGCGTATGGATGTCCATGCAGCTGTGGAGCATCTCTGCTTCAGGCTACTTAAAGGCTCGTGGAAGAACACCTTCGATCCCAGCGTCGTCGCTAGCCCTTACTTCTGCAAACATGTCGTCCGAAGATGCGGAGAAAAGGCACTCTAACGAGAAGTACGGCATAGAGACAGCCTCTGCGTCTACTATTCCGTCGTACGAGGATGCCGCAGTAAAGACGGGCGCGCCGGTTGAGGAGGTCAGCCCACTTGGTTATCATGTGGACTCCCTCACAGTCGTCTTCCTGGTGAGTACATATTCATTCAGCGTTAAAGCAAAATAGCGTTAAAGCATTGTCATGCTGATTTTATGACATCAGAACATCAGCAAGATGATTGGGACTGGTGTATTCTCCACACGTACGACCCGTCAAACCTGTAACCCTACTTCACCTGACAAGACAAACTCTAGCCGGGGCCATCCTCAAAAGTGTCGGGTCTGTCGGCCTCAGTTTGATTTTCTGGGTCATTGGTTATCTCTTCGCTGCAGGTGACTGAACTGCACTTTTGCTACCAGGAAGCTTACTGACGTATCTATTCAAGCGTCGCTTTCGGTCTACCTCGAGTACGCCACTTACTTCCCTCGCCGCTCCGGCGCCGAAGTTGCGTACCTGGAAAAGGTAAGCCATACTTTGATTCTGAAGCCCTGTCGTTGGCTTACACAACGGTGTCACGCAGGCCTACCCGAGACCAAAATACTTACTGCCTACAACATTTGCCGTTCTAGCAGTTCTGCTTTCATTCAGCAGTAGTAACGCTATCGGTGAGAAGCATCACTTGATCATTTCTTCCCATTGCTATGGCTAAGCGGCCTATAGTCCTTGCCAAGTACCTACTTGTCGCCGCTGGTGCCGATACGTCTACCTGGAAAGTTCGTGGAGTTGCGGTTGGGGTGTTTACGATCATCGTTATCAGTGCGTGCTGTTGCAAATAGCCCGGGAGGTCTCTTACCCGTCGTCGCAGTCTGCATCGCAAGCACCAAGTGGTCGCTTCGTCTATCGAACGCCATCGGCGTGGTCAAACTAATCACCCTCATCTTGTGAGTCACTTCAGGTATATGGCTGGATAAATTGAAGCCGACATATATTGCAGTATTGCTATCACTGGATTAGTGGTGCTTGGTGGCCACACTCGGGTGAAGGACCCCCATGCAAATTTCAGGAACTCATTTGCTGGGACTACCCACAATGGTAATGGCCTGGCTACTGCCCTCGTCAAAGTAAACTTTGCGTATTCTGGATACGAGGTGCGATCGTACTCCGCTCATGCAAACCTTGTCTTTAATTCGGCCACCTTAACAGAACGCTTTCAACGTGTTGAACGAAGTTAAAGTAAGTCGCTGCCTAAGCTCAGTTTTTTTGTTTTCGTCAGAATACTCAAGGGATGTTCTGGTGCAGAACCCAATTCGGACCATGAAACGATACGCACCGTTGTCCCTTACTGTCGTTTTCACTCTTTATATGTTCACCAATGTTGCGTACTTTGCCGCAAGTAAGTTTTGTTTTGTTCACCTAAACGACACTGCCTTATCACCGACCACTTTCAGTCCCCAAAGCCGAAATCCGTAAATCCAAAGAACTAACAGCAAGTCTCTTCTTCACGCATGTTTTCGGCAGCTCCCACTCCGTCCGTGCCCTGAGCGCCCTCGTCGCCTTGAGCAGTTTCGGGAACATTCTCAGCGTCATCATTGGCTCCTCCAGGGTCATCCGCGAATGTGGCAGACAGGGTGTTTTGCCCTATCCGCGGTTTTGGGCGTCAACGAGGCCATTCAATACACCCCTCGCCCCGTATCTTCTCAAGTGGATTTTGACAATCATTGTCATCATCGCGCCCCCTGCTGGTGATGCATTCAACTTCAGTGAGAACCTTCTATGTGAACAGATGTTTCCGGTTCTCATGCACCTCGTTCAGTTGTTGACCTTCAATCGTATCCCTACAATGTGTTCAGCTTTTTGATGACGCTCGGTCTCTTCTTTGTCCGGAAACGTCGTGCCAATATCGGCGCACCCCCCACAGAGTTCCGCGCATGGACTGGGGTGCTCCTTTTTGCGCTCTCGGTCAACGTATACCTCCTTGTCCTTCCCTGGATACCTCCTACTGGGGGTGTTCATGCTGGTGATGTCAGCTTTTTCTACGCGACATACTGCTTTGTTGGTCTTGGACTGTGAGTTTCCTGCTTTATCTTGTCAAGCAACGTCATGCTCATGGCAACTTGCTCTCAACAGCCTTGGGGTATCATGTATTGCATACGTATTCTGGATCCATTTTCTACCGAAATGGAAAGGCTACGAGCTTCGCCAGCGCGCTGAAACCCTGCCCGACGGCGCAAAAACAAACACAATTGTTAAGGTTCCTCTTGCAGAGCTGGCGGAGTGGGATGCAACCTACGACGAGCAGGGAGAAGTGATTCACAAGCGATCTACCCCTAGCACACTGTAACGACATGATGACCTCCATTTTCTTATTTACTGAAATATGATGTGATGACTGCTTCGACCCGGTTGCGGTACTAGATGCTAGGGCGCCGACTTGAACGATGCGTACTTTGACAATTCTTGGGTGGGTGCAGAGGAATGGGAGGGACTTCCGACTTGCAAGAACGATTTGGAGTTTGACCTGCTGAGGGCCGAGGCAGATGCTGGACTTGGATAAGAACATGTGATCATTGCGATGGAGGGCCGTACTCGTTCCACTGAGGGTGAGAGTACTTGTAGCCACATACAGCAAGCATTCTCACTGGCTTGCACACTTCCTTGCGTATTAGAGGGAAACTTGTCGCTCTGACTGCTGTTCATTCCAGTGTTCAGTGTAATAGGACATGATCCATTGGAGAAGTCCGTTTTCACTCGCGTAGATCCACGTCTCGAAGGTCAACGCTCAGTGCCCAACTTTCAACAAAGACGGAGATTAGTCTAACTTGACTGTCCCTTGCCACCCTTAATTGGTCGGAATCGGACATATACACCACTGAGGATTCAATTGAAATGGCGGCCTACAAATACAAGTTGAAGTGGCAAATACAAACGGTACGCACATGTGACTCGAGACAGAGTGAGGAAAAGCGTACCTTAGTACCTATGTATATATACACGCAGCGACCCTGTCAATCGACAATCTGATCTCTACCCATCAAGTGAATTTCGCCGGATTCAGGACTGCATGCTGGGCGCCCGCCTCGCCGCTGAGCTCTGCTGAACCTGTCAGCAATCGAGGTGCATCCAGCTTATCCATTACGATCTCAACGAGCTGAATTTTATCCGCGCTAGCGAATGTCTTGTCTTCGAGCAGCTCGGATAACTCGTCCTTGGTGCGGGCGGTGTATGTGCGCGAGAGCTTCTCCTTCGGGTCGCCAAGAACTTTAAAAAGACTTGTCCACTCCCAGTTCGAGATGTCGTTGTATTTCCTGTGAAGTAGAAGTTGATCCATGTTCATGGTAGTAATGGACGACCTGCTCACCTGGTCTTACCATGGATGCATCGCTCGATCGTGTACCCACTGTTGTTGAGCAGGAAGATGATTGGCTTGAGACCAAGTCGCAAAATCACGGACAATTCCTGGACTGTGAGTTCCCTTGCAAAGTACAAGAACGATCAATCACCGTCCATGGAAGGTGCGACATACGCCTACTCACATACTACCATCTCCAACGAAAAGGATCGCCCGCCCAAGACCTTCTTCTTTCGCGGCGATGGCTGCACCAAGCATGCTCCCCACTGACCACCCGATGCTTCCCCACAACAACTGGTTGACGAGAACCGACTTCTCGGGCAACGGGATGTCCAGAATACCAAAGTTCGACGTCCCTACAAGGATTCAGCTTAGCAAAGCCGAAAAATGATAGGGCTTGAAGCCGTATACCTGTCTCCGTCACAATAAGGTCTTTGGGCTTGAAGAAACTCGCCACACGCGGCCAGAGCCAAGCATGTGTGATCTCATTGGTCATCTCTTTGGGGACCTTGGTGACAAATTTTGGGACAGCAACTTTGGACGCTTGACTGTGATACACCGCAAGGCGTTCAGTAAGCTTGGGAATGAGCTGCTTCATGCCGATGGCTGGGAAAACTGCAAACTGTACGCGCGTGTGGTCGGAATGGAGCTGGTGGACCAATTAGTGAAGATCTAGCCACAGTGCCGATGACAGCGTACTTGAACTGTGCGATTAGTAGGAATATTGTATGAGAAGTTGCCCGTATTGAAGTCGCTTTGGACGGAGCCGATGGACAGAACAAGCTTCGCATTTTCGACCTTCTCCTTAACATCTGCCCGACTGACACGTCCCATATAGATCTGTGAACATTTGCATTAGCACAGAGGCTCGATGAAATTGCGTTAGAGAGCCTCACCCCGCCGTAGCGCCCATAATTTTCATCAATGACGGTCTTCCCCATCGGCGCGGCGTAAACAGGGAACCCTGTCTTGTCCAAGAATTCGTCAAGTTCCTTTCGGACATTGTGGCGGATGGCGCATGCGTCAACAAGGACTACCGCATTCCCCTCCACTTCTTCGACAAGATTGACAATGCGATCAAGAACGAAAGATTCGATGTGAGGGTCATTCAGCGGCGGAATGGGGCTAAGCGGACACTCCAAGCCTTTGGAGGATATCTGGGCGTGAACAAGGTCGGTGGGGAGAGCGATGTAGACAGGGCGGGCCTTTGTATGGATTGAATAAAATCATCCAAGTTGAGAAAGATAGGGCACGTACCAAGGTAATGCAGTTTACGAGGACACGGTCGATCTCGGCAGCGGCATGAATTTTGTCTTTTAAAATTGCCTGAGAAGACGTGAATTGCTTCGCACTTTGGATATATGCGTCATATCTGGGTAGATAGTGATCAATTGTTGAGCAAGGACAAAATTGCAACTAAGCGCGCACCGCCCATCTCCAAGTGTATGGTGCAACATTGGTTTGTTTACTTGCTGAGATGTGCTGGGGGTCCCGACGAGGTGAACAACCGGGACCATCTCAGAGAAAGCTAAGGGCAAGTTCGTGATTTGGGAATGATGAAAGGGTGGCGGCGACTTACCACCCGCGATTCCGTTGATTGCTGACAGTTCACCCACTCCAAAACTGTTAAACAGCACTCTCAGTACAGCCAGTCAGCCTTGGATTGCGGGACACTAACGTAGTAGTGACGACTCCGATAGGGTGTTCTTTCACTCGAGAATAGCCGTCGGCTGCATATGCAGCATTAAGCTCGTTACTTCGGTACGTTAGCGAAGAAAACAAAACTTAAAAAAGGCGGAGTACACACCAATTCCCTACCCAGTTGATAGAAGGGTGGTCCTCGACAAGGTCCTAGACAGTCTCAGTTCAAGACAAATTCGCGATACAGGGAAAAGTCGTCGTCAACGCACCAGAAAACCAAGATTGAAGTCACCGGGGACTCCGAACATTGACTACAATGGGTTAGAAGCCACGTAGGACATAAGCATCAGGAACTCACAGTGACCCCCAGCTGCTCGAGGCGTGTAAGAAGATAGTTTCCAATGGTGGTATCCTTGGTACCCTCCTCAGCCTTGAGCTGGTTGACCTTGAGCTGAAGACGGTTAATCTCGGCCTGAAGAGCGGCGGATGTATGTGTCGCCATAGTGGATCCTGGTAAAGATGCTGCTGGTCGTGGTGGTTAGGATGGTCGCATGGGTACCTCGGAGTCTGACCTTGACGTCGATTCTCGCTGAAGCGTTACATAATGTCCCACCAACAGACCGCTTGCAGTGTTATCCCTAGGTGAAGGAGAGGAAATTCGTGCGAATGATGCGTGGCCTTCTGTGCGTCCAGCAGAAGCACTCAGTCAAGTCGGCGAGGTCACGAAAAGTTACCCTAGAGGTGCGTCCGTCACCGAGATCATTCTCGAATCTCCTCAGTTGTGTCTAAATTGCCTTGCGCGAGTAAGGGAGGAGATGTACCAAAATTTCGCAGTAGAGAGGCGAGGAAAGCCTCGCCTCTCATCGCCTACGCCTTCTTCACATTGCTGGTGGTGGGCACTGAGAGGAGAAAGAAGGATTTTTGATGGTGAGGCTGAACCGGTCCGACTCGGAGCTGGCTGCAAGCCAGATTAGATTAGATTAGATGGCTTCGGCCGGGCTTCGAAGTTCGGATCGTGTTTTAAGGCTGACCTCCGAGTCTCCCGTTCGCGGCTGAAGCGCTGAATACCTGAATTACTGCAACTGAATATATCAACGTATGTCACTTCAGCTCACTTTGCGGTAACATCATTGGCAACAACCCCGTCGACAGCAGACCAATTGAGACATATATCATCGTCATTACAAGCTATCATGAGCGTCTCTGGTGGATTGCCGCTGGACGTGTTGGAAATTATCCTGAATGCCCTATCCGACGACCCCTCTACCTTACGGCAATGTTCCATTGTCGCCAAATCTTTCGCCATTCCCATCTCAGAAAATCCTGTTCTCCGTCGTTTGCCTAGATTCTTGGTTCCACAACTCCGGCGCTCAGCCTTCTTGTAGCCGCCTACATGAGGTTTCAGAACAACCCGCGCATCACATCCTATGTGCGCGAAATTCACGTCAACAGGTGGTTTGCCTCTAATCGTAATGATGTTCTGGCGTCATTGTTGGAGTCGGTTGCCGATCGTGGTCTCCTCGAGGTGTTCACATTCACGATTTCCATCCAGTTCGTGCTAAATAGTACCTGGAAACAATTACCGGGCACTCTCAAGGCGGTATTTGTACGCATTTTTCAGCTACCGCATCTCCGTTCCATTGAACTACGTGACGTTGGCAACTTTCCTGTCGAAATGTTCGCCATGCCACCGAGGCTCAAGCACATCACGCTGGTCTACACATATCGTTGCCATCGTTTCGTCATCACAAGCGAAAATTCGGTTCTTGGATTCCTTAAAGATCGGAGGTGTGCACGCACTACCTCTCATACGATTTCTGCTATCCTCTGCATGTCCCATCTCTGTCTCTCGACTTCAATTTCTATCGCTTCACGGAGCGGGACGCGACTTTATCGATGCGGTTCGGAGGATAATCTCTGTTGCGGCTGAATCCATTGAGATGTTGTCGTGGCTCGAAGCGTCCATTCCTTGGTTTGGTGAGTATTACTTGATTATATGGTTGAGGAAGCTCTGAAGTACAATCTGAATAGATAAGCGCGGCCACTGGGATCCGCTTGACTTGGAAGTACTGTCTCGTGTACGAGTCGTTGAAATCCACCTAAGGCACTCCCAAGATGAGATCAGCGTGTTCAAAGCCTGTGGACTGCCACCCAACGTAGAGGAACTCATCATCGTTATGGAGCCCTCATACCACCAGGCTTTCAGCATCTTTCACGCAGGCAACGGCATTGCGGGTCTGCTCGATGAAGGAATTACGGAACTTCTACACATGAGAGCGTACCCACAGCTTCAGCACATCAGGCTGATTGTTACCATCCTGCGGGAAGCGGAGTCAGTTACACCGTACGCGTCAATGTTACAGCACCTTCTTCCAACTCTACATGGGACAGGAAAACTGGTCGGTCAAGTCTTGATAATAGACAACAACGACGACGATGGCCACAGTGACGACACTGACGATGGAACCGACGACGACACTGACAACAACCATGATGACGGCGACGACAACGACGACACTGACAACGATGAGCAGATATCGACATTGTGAAGAGAAACATAGCACTCCGGGGTCATTTTGAAGATCCAACTTGTGTCCGACTCATCCAAGGTGCGCACAGAGGTATACTTTACACCATGTCCCGGAAATTCTAATGTTGTGTGTTATCGCCGTTAGTGTCATTGACTCACTCTTTCACACTGCGAGTTCGACTCTGCGGTGGAGTTATCCCCTTGAAAACCGGTTGAATGGGCTACACTTCGCCTTCCATCATTCTATGCACCCGTGGTCATACAAATCATTCTGTACTGTTACCATCGGAAGGGGAGGCCACCTCTTGTTGTCGAAGTAACATGCCCCAAGCGCTTTGCCTTCACAGGTTGTTAATCGTAAATGCCCAGGAATCCGCCTAGAGTTCTGGACCTAGGACCAATCCTGGTGGTGCGCAACGGTTTTGATTGCGGCTTAGAATCGGAAGAAATGTATTGGTGTAGAATCGGAAGAAACGTTGTGAATTGGTCAATGTTATGTTGTTATTATTAAGTACGTGGTGGTATTGGTACTACTACTACTTACTGATCAGAGCGTGAGCGTGTGGACAATTATTATAGAATTTTGACACGCACCTTTGAACCGACAACACTGACAGTAACATAGCCGCTTCGACAACTCGCGTTGGGTTCCTTCAAATTTCGCCAATTACCACCTGCGACCTCCTCCAAACTACCCTGGTAACGCTACTCGGCAGAGATGTCGTTTTTTGGGGCGCAAACCACAGCAGCGTCGACAAACGCGGCTTCAGCAGACAAGGATGTCGAGATGTCGGACCCGCCGACTGACTCCATCTCCTCGATATCATTCTCTGGTCAGGCAGACTACTTGGCTGTGGGAAGCTGGGACAACAGTGTGCGTTCGTAAACGTTTCTTCCATCAGGCCGCGGTCTCAATGGGCTCAATGGCCGCAGGTCCGAATCTACGAGGTCTTGGCCGGCGGGCAGTCTCAAGGGAAGGCTATGTACCAGCACCAGGGGCCTGTCCTGGATGTGTGTTGGAACAAGGTACGTTATCGTTGCCCTGTGGCGCGTCCGCGTGTTCAAAATATGCGTTTGGGCAGGAGGGGAACAAAATCTTTTCTGGAGGCGCTGACAACGCAGGGCGCATGTTTGACGTGACCACTGGTCAGTCTTCACAAGTCGCAGCACACGACGCGCCTATCAAGGTTGTACGGTGGATTGACGTAGCCTCCGGGCCTGGACTTCTCGCGACGGGTAGTTGGGATAAGACGATCAAGGTGCGCGGTTTATGTGTGGCACTAGCGCCAGTCTTCTCGGAACTCATCTGTGTTGCCTCATTCAAAAGTATTGGGACTTGCGCGCTTCAACGCCTGTTGCATCAGTGACGCTTCCTGAAAGGTGTTACACCTTTGATGTTCAATACCCCCTGATGGTTGTAGGGACGGCTGAGCGCCATATCCAGATCTTCAACCTCACGAACCCCAATACGCCCTACAAAGTGCGCATCGCACCGGCTTCCCTTCCTATGTCACCTCACCAACAATTTGCAGACCATTGTCTCCCCATTGAAATGGCAGACACGTGTCGTTTCTTGTTTCACCGCCGCCACGACCAGTGGGTTCGCGGTTGGTAGTGTTGAAGGCAGAGTGGCGATCCAGTGAGCTCCATGCATCTCGCCCTGAAAAAATTCAGCTAACGCAAGCCTAGATACGTCGAAGAAAAAGACGCTGCGTGAGTCAACTTTCCGTTGATAAACACGCGTCACTTACCTCATCCTCTCGTGTTTAGGAACAACTTCTCGTTCAAGTGTCATCGCCGTGATAACGTACCAAATTCCAAAGATCAAGCCCTGGTGTACGCAGTCAATGACATCTCCTTCCACCCCGTCCATGGAACGTTCTCCACCTGTGGTATGCACTACCCTAATAGCATCCCGAACGATATCTGAAAATGTCCTTCACAGGCTCTGACGGTACTATCCACTTCTGGGACAAGGATGCCCGCACACGCCTGAAGAGTACGCTTCCCTGTAATTCCTAACCTCGATGACAGCATTGACGTTCCCGTCCTAGCGTTCGAGTCCGCGCCTGGTCCCATCACCTCCACAGCCTTCAACCGCAACGGCAGCATTTTCGCCTACGCCGTCTCCTACGACTGGTCGAAGGGTCACTCCGGTAACACCCCCGGCCACCCGAACAAACTCATGCTGCATGCATGTAAGGACGAGGAGGTCAGAAAGCGCCCGAGAAAGTAGTCTGCCAGGTATTGGTGACGTATACCATACGTCGTTTTATATGTCAATTTGCCCTCTGTGTTCTTACCTCAGGCTGCGTGTAATGCTATGAATACGTTCTGTGTAATTGTGTGCAAGAAGCATTAAAAATACATTGTTATCAGGACGTAGGTATGTGTAGTATGTAAATGACTTTAGGAAGTAGAAGTGCCCCAGAAAGCGCACCAAGAGCGCTAGCACAACCCAATGTTCTCCAAATATTGAACTGCCCGCCAAATGGGCCCACCATTCATTACTTCAATTCTCAGTTTTATCATCCATCTTTCTCTTTTTGAAGCTTGACTTTGCTGGGGCTTGTTTGCCATTGCCCTGCACCCCACCCCAGTCCCAGTCAGAGTCAGAATCTACAGGAGTTTCTGTAGGTACTGGGCCCTTTGAAGTCAGCTGGTTCAACTGAGTTGCTGTGTCCTCCCCCTGTACACTATCCACAATTGATAATGACCGCTTTCGATAGTGCATCGCAGATTTCGACAGTGTTAAGCCGCTTGATGCCCCATTGCCATGTTTCGTCCTCGAAGCTTCCTCGTCTGAAGGTCGGAAATCCGGTAGGGGCGCACGACTCGTTCCAGCAACATTCAACGAGGCTGAACTAACTAGTTTAGGTTGCGATCTTCCCAGTTTCGCCAGCTGTTCAGCAGTTGGCTTATATGGGGGTCGTGGTTCGCGAGGAGGTCTCTGCGGAGGCTTGGATGTGCCAGAGGCTGAACCAGCTAGTTTGAGCTCCGATCTTCTCAGTTTCGCCAGTTGTTCTTCGGTTGGCTTATATGGGGGTAGTGGGTCGTGAGCTCTCCGCGGAGGCTTGGATGGGCCAGCGGCTGGTCCAGGTGTCGACGACACTGGGCGCTGCATAGGAGAGTGAGCCCCCGGGATTATCTCGGAAAGAGATTTTTGTCCGAGTTGGCGCTACATTTGTGACAGTCAGCGATCTTCCCTCGAGGAAACGGGAAAGACCAACTTCGAAAAGGAACCTGCAAACATTGAAACCTTGAAGGCCTTTCTCCTTCCATGCCTAGATGAAGACGTGAGCGAAAGTTGACTATGTAGGAAAGGACCTCTGTGGATTTACCTTCACGACCACATATAGACCATCGTATCGATATCTGATCAGTTAAATCGATGGTCAGTTTTGGAAGATATCATATGCATTCAAAAGACCAATACCCTGTAGGAGGCGCATAACGCAAGATGTTCACATTTGTTTCGTTCTTGCGGGGAGCCCCTCGAATCACGCGAACAGGATTTCCAGTCTTGCACGAAAGCTACGAAGATGAAAAGATATGAAAAGATAAGCACAGCGGAGCGGAGAGTGGATATACACAAACCTTCAATGCGCCATTTCCGAAAGTCCATTCCTGGTCCTTATATTGTTCACTGGTATCCCATGACTGTAAGGAAAACGTCAGAACGGTTCGATTCAACATATCAGATTCTGACCTCTTTTCCTAGACGCTTCTCTGTGGGTGAGAGTTTGGCTCTACGCCCGCCTGTAGTCATATGTTAAGTAGGTTGTCCAGCTTCAGCTTGAAACAGGAAACCGCACCATGGCCAGTGTATATACTGGTAAGCAGCGTAAGGTCAACTCATGGAGTCATCAGAGATTTGAAAGTACATACAAGCTGTAGCCGTTGTCTTCATCATCTTCGTAGCCATACGACCTGCAGTGGATTTCAGTCATTCGATGCAGCGGTAACGCGGGAAGTGGACATACATGACAACAGAATATGCCCCGTCCTGTTTATTGCCATGGATGCCTGCCTGGATTGGCGCATGTACGCCCTTAGAGGACAGTTCTTCGCGGTCGTTGTACGTTGTACCGGGGGGATTTCCAGGAATGTGGCCATGGATCTTCCTGTAGCACACAAAGTCGAGGGTCAGAACAGAACACTTGAACAAAGGGCTGATTCCCCTACGGATTATGCCGGCCTGGCGCTTCAGAGGGTTTGGAGCCCTTGAGCCAGTGTGAGGTTTCGCTCATCTCTTTGAGTAAGAGGATGGAAGCAAAATGGGATGGTTAACAATTTGATCACTTGAAACGTTTAGTAGTCGTGTGTCGCGCCTGTCACACAATCACATGACCGGCTTTGTTTTGATGAATCAGAATCCATCATGCATCAATATTGCATCAATCTCCACCTCCAGGCTCCAACTTGGGTGTGGCTCAGAGTCAAACGCAAATGTGCGTTGCTCTCTTCCACTACTCTTCTACTTGCTACGCGATCTATTTCTGCCAGTCACACATGAGCTTTGAACATTTACTTGAAGTGTAGCAAGTTGTAAGTACATATTCCGGAGATTAATGTTTACAATCCCCGCTTCAAGCACTGTTAAGAGTGTCGACTGTTACTCAGCTCCTTCAACCCCCTCTTCTTCTTCACCAACCCCAGCTTCCTTGCTCGATTCCGATCCTCCCTTCTGCTCATCGCCGCTACCTCTTCCTCCTTCATGATTCCAAGGACTGTCCGCGCCGCCCTAACGTCCTGTCGCGCAAAGAGAGCCTTTACGAACATCTTATACAACGGCCGGACATGCCGTTCAAACAATATCTCCTCCTCCATCGCGGGCACACTGAAAGGATGTGCGGCAAGAGGCGTGTCAAACGGGACTCCCGCCGTGCCGCGCCATTTCCCCTCCGCAGGGTAACCGCAGCGCACCATATGGTCAAATAGAGCTTTGACTTTCCCAGCGTCAACCGCGTGGCGCCACCGCAAGATCGCCTTGATGATGACATTGATCGTGACACGATCGGGCGCAAACCCATAGCGCTTCTCAAGGAGGTCCTTCGTGTGGAGGGTCTGCCGCACGAGTCGCCCGTTGCGCAGGCGATGCTGCTTGAGATACCCATGAATGATGGTGTTCCCGATCGCAGTGCTAGTCTTACGGTCAAGGTGAGGGCGAGCACGCTCCAGTACCTTGCGCGCGGCGTAGAACCTACGGGCGCGCACGAGGAGGGTCGCAGCATATTTGATAGTGGGGCAGTGAGTGGGTCTGCGGGCCAGGAGGGACACGGAAGCGAGGGCGTTCTGGGCTGAAGGCGATCGCACTCTGAACGCAGCGGCGCGCACCATAGTCTCGCGGGTCGTCTGCCACCGGTTGGGACGAAAGCCGAACCTATGGGCGGTACGAGCCATTGTTGATGCGCCGGAGCGGGCAAGATATAGCGTGGTCTTGCGGCGCAAGTCGTCGACAGCACGAGTGGAGGTATCGGGGGCAAGCCGGAAAACGCGGGGCGTGAGGTGCAGGTGGCGGAAACGAACGAGTGTGCGCATGAGACGGAGGGCAAAGCGGGTCGTGAAGAAAGTTGGCGATTGGCGGTGGATTGCTTCCACTAGGCTGATAGCACGGGCGGGATGCCCAGAGGCGATCATGATGGGGAAAAAGAAACGGAGGGGGTATTTGACACAGTCCTCCGGTACACGGTGCGCATATAGTTTCCATAGTGTGTTGCCCAGTACCTTGACGAGCGAGGGATCGACGAATTCCCTGCATTCCAGCTGGAAAACGCGGAGGATGGCAACCAACAGCTCCTCCGTTCGTTCACGAGACATATTTGCGCGGTCAAGGAAGGGCACGGCAAGATGCCATGTCCGAGATGAAGCCAGGGAGAGGCTCATTTCATGGATTGCACCGTCCGAGAGAGTAAAGCCTTGATCCTTTGCAAAAAGGTAGACACCGTACGCACCGTCACTTGCGTCCCTGGAATGCCACAGCAGCGCCTCTAACACCTGTGTGCGGCTCTCAGGGGGCACTGACGCCACGAAGACGTCTTGCCAGGCATTACCCTGCGATACAGCTGTGGCCTGCACATATGCAGCCAGCAGTTCCGTCACCTGTGCCTTCTCCTCCGCACCTGTTGCGCGATCAAACAGCCCTTGCTCGACACAATAGCGCCGACACCCATCAGTCAATGGACCATCTATCACAACGGCTGCGAGCCGAAAGAAAGTAGCCACAATAGCACGCGAGACCTCCACAGGCCTTGCGTCCTTCGTGTCCAAGTCCTTCCATGCCCTCCATAACGGTCGGACGATGCCACGAATACTCTCCCTTGCGGCGGCGGCAGCCTCCCCTTCCACCGTTCTGGTCGCACTTCCACTACCGGAACCTCCTAACGTCTGCTCCAGCGCCGCAAGGGCCATCACCGGACGCCAATCAGTAGCATTTGTGCCGATGGCCTCCGTCACATTGTCCTGGTCGCGCGCTGATACAGAAACAGCGCGTGTTTCCGGAACTCGAGAAATGGCTAGGAGCCGCAAATTATTCCAGCGCGTCTCGAGCGCGATGGAACAGGCAAACGCCCTCTGTGCTTCTCGGTTGGCCCACTCGTGCAGCTCCAACCGTGAGGGCACGCGTGTGGTGGCGAGGTAGCTAGGGAAGAGGGCCAACCCGAGGATACTACCGAGTTCCGTAGGAGATGGCGTAGCGCGCGTAGGCTTCGATGACGGGCGGGGTGGGTGGAAAGGCGGTGAGGTAGAGGAAAGAGGGAAATGGGCCAGGCGTGATGAGACCATCGTGAGTATACGTCCCTTGAGCGCAGGCGTGAGATCATGCGCGTGGCGGGATATGATGGTCCAAAGGAGATCGAGAAGCCGCGAATGTGGGTTCCTGTGGAGTTCGAGGACCTTGCATAGGCGTTGTATAAGAGTCGCGATATGTTCGGGGGATCGCAGATCAAGCAGAGCTTGGAGGTACGGGAGGTGTACTTCGGGGTCAGGCGTATGCCGCCAGATACGAAAGTATTGCTGCGTTGCACGGGAGAAGGCGCGTAGGCGAGGGTCCTCTGGAGTGAATCATCGAGTTATTGATATCCACGGAGAATGAAAATACGGCATACGTACCATCATCTATGGGAGCCTCTCCCTCCGTGAGGACAACCTTGGCTAGTTGAGCGCGCATGAGCCAGTACCGATCAGTGCCGTTCAATTCCTGTCCAAGGATTTTCTCCTTGTCCCGCGTGACCTCCAACACGAAGGCCCAATGCGCGACGGTTGCGTCTATGTTGGCGCTGGTGACTTGGGATGTGAGTTTACTGAAATATATACAAGGATTCCTCGGGCCTGGGAGGGAAAGGGTACCCATGAGGGCGATGAGCTCTGTGAGGTCCTTTGGAGAGAGACGGCGTAGGTGATTGGCAGCTTTGGCGGATGCGTATAGCGTCTTCAGGGTATCGACCGATAGTGTGAGGATGTGTGTGTGTAGCGATTGAGGGCTGATGGATTGTGGTGAGAGAAAAATTGCAAGGACCGCTGCGGGATCGGTGTCCGCCAGGTTTATGTCAGGGCGCTGAGTGACTGCGGGCGAGGTCAAGGCAAGAGGAGTAACACCCTCTAGAGATCCCGTCGTCGAGTTGGCAGCATAAGTTGTTTGGGTGCTGGTGCCAGCGATGCGTCTGAGGATCGGTGAAGGCAATACCGTCATAGGCGCATCCATAGTCCGTGTCACCGACCCCGAAGCAGACGGTGTCTTCGTCTTCGTATGCGTATTCGTGCGTCGGGTTCGCTGGTTCTCAAATGCATGTCTGCTTCGTGCCGTAGCCGCAGAGTGAAATCTACTAAGTTCAATATAGTGTCAGTTGTTAGTTTCAAGCCGACAACAACATGTCGAACGTACCGGGAGGCGTAAATGATGGTGCTGGTGCTGGTACTGGTGCCGCACGCGTCCAAGGCTCGGACGGTCGACTGGCACCATCGCAACATTCCATGACATGGAATAAGTTTGAGCAGCTCGCGTCACGGGGCAGGCGCGTCGTGGCTCCCCAAGTATTTCGTTTGCTCCTAGTCGCCTCCGGGAGCCTGCGCCACACGGTTTCTCAGTATATTTCCCAGAACTTGAAGTCCCCGGAGTGTTCGGGCGGAGGAAAGCCACGTACAGAGGTTGCAAACGTCACGGCGAAATTTGCGGACGGCTGTTGGCTGGACCCCGCGGAAAACTGACGGCTGATGGCGTCGGAGTCGGATGTGAGCCGAGTGGTCGGGCACTGCCGGTACGGGGATTGAACTTTATTTCGCCCCCCCCATCCACAGAAAGATGGTGATCGCTCGGCACCAACCCCGTCCACAACTGTCTGCCTTGAAAAATCCATTGGCACACTAGCGGTATGTCTCTTTCTTCCGCGATGGGTGTTGGACGACGTCCTGATCGTGCATACAGAGGTCAATCGGGAGGCTTATTAGTTATCTTTTGAACTTTTTACACCAAACTACGTACGTGCGCCTTTTGTTCAGGTGGATGCGTGGTGCTCATTGGATTGGCGGTCCAGTTACCAAAATCTACAATGGGTGCCACTCGCGCTGAGAAGGAGGTCTACTTCACGAAGCTCAAGGAGCTTTTGAACAAGTACCGTGAGTCTCTGTTGCCTGCCTGTTTTTTTTTTCTGGCTAATCGCTAAACGCGACCCCTAGCCTCCATCTTCCTGGTCAATGTCGACAATGTCGGCTCCAACCAGATGCATCAGATCCGTACTGCCCTCCGCGGCCAGGGTGTCGTCCTGATGGGAAAGAACACCATGGTTCGCCGTGCTCTCCGCACCGTCCTTGCGGATTACCCCCAGTTCGAGCGTCTCCTCCCCCACGTCAAGGGTAACATCGGTTTCGTCTTCACCGACAAGGATCTCAAGGAAGTTCGTGAGATCATTGTCGCCAACAAGGTCAAGGCCCCCGCCCGTGCTGGTGCCCTTGCCCCCTTGGATGTCGTTGTTCCCGCCTCCAACACCGGAATGGAGCCCGGCAAGACCTCTTTCTTCCAGGCCCTCGGTATCCCCACCAAGATTGCCCGTGGTACCATTGAAATCGTGTCCGATGTCAAGGTCGTCACTGCCGGCACCCGCGTCGGACCCTCCGAGGCTACCCTCCTCAACATGCTCAACATCTCTCCGTTCACCTACGGAATGACCGTCGTGCAGATCTTCGACAATGGCAACACCTTCTCGCCCGAGGTCCTCGACGTTGATGAGTCCGAGCTCGTTGACCGCTTTGTGTCTGGCATCAAGACCATTGCGGCCATCTCGCTCGCTCTCAACTACCCCACCATTGTGTCGGTTGCCCACGTTCTCGTCAACGCTTACAAGAACCTCATCGGTGTTGCCCTCGCCACCGAGTACACCTTCGAGGGCGTCGAGAAGGTTCGTTCTTCTTTCAATCATCTGTATATTGTTCTCCATGGGATCATTATATTACACACACTGAAAATCCTGAGCGCCCCAAGGACGCATTGCTGCGAATTCTTATTATGATGGACTTATTTTTATGACATCCTGCTTTGCCTTTCCATGCAATGCTGACTCTGTTTTTTCCTTCCAGATCAAGGAGTATCTCGCCAACCCAGAGGCCTTTGCTGCCGCTGCTCCCGTTGCTGCTGCTCCCGCCGCTGCCGAGGCTGCCCCCGCTGCGGCCAAGGAGGAGGAGGAGAAGGAGGAGTCTGATGACGACATGGTGAGTGACATTCTTTTGATTGTGCTCAACTGTGATGCTGAGCACGCTGTTACAGGGCTTCGGTCTCTTCGACTAAATGCCTCGGTGTATCCTGCTGTCCGTATGTACTGGTTGAATAAAAAAACATTGCATGCCAAAAGAACGAGCATGAGGAGCATTTCACATGACACCGGTGTTTCGTCGGATGACAGACCCTTTGGAATTGGAGAGAAAGTCGAAAAGAGCAGGATCACGCAGGATCGTCGCACATGTATTACGGACATGATCGCATCAACTCTGGTTATAACCTTGGGCTGACTTTGGGCTGACTACATATATATGTGGCTTGGACCCGTGTTGTTTTCAATAATTGCTCCCAAGTACATAGATCTGAAACTGTACTGAAACCATGTACTAGTTGCACAATCCTTCGCAACGCACTCTTCCTGTTTCTCTTTCAAAGTCCTCTGAAAGAAACTCTCCGGAGGTACATAGATCAAACGTTCCTCGTTGAACACGGCCATAATCCGATAATCTTTCCCAATCAGGCGTTGACGCCTGGATTTCAGCATCTGTACGGCGGTTATAAAGAACAGCGATCCCGATGGTGAATAGCAGCAACAGCACCCCGCTGGACAAGCCCGGAATGGGCGGTCACCTCATCGTCATCTCCAATCGTCTGCCCATTACGATCAACAAGGATGCCAACGGCGAGTACCACTTCAAAATGTCCTCTGGCGGTCTCGTCTCGGCCCTCTCTGGTTTCAAGAAGTCCCTTAACTTCACATGGATCGGGTGGCCGGGCTTCTTCATTCCACCAAAGGACCGCCCGCTCGTCGACAAACGCCTAAAGGAGGAGTATTCCTGCCAGGCCGTCTACCTCGACGACGACGTCGCCGACCGCCACTACAACGGTTTCTCCAACTCCATCCTATGGCCCCTCTTCCATTACCATCCCGGCGAGATGAACTTCGACGAGGAGAACTGGCTCGCGTACCGCCAGGCCAACATGCGCTTTGCGGAGGTCGTCTTGCAGCAGCTGACGCCCGGCGCGATGGTCTGGGTGCAGGACTATCACCTCATGCTCCTCCCGATGCTTCTCCGTGGGCTGATAGACGGCACCGCTGCGGGAGATTTTACCGTCAAGGAGCTCTCAAAGATCACGGAAGGAATCGAGGGCGAGGCCACTTCACCCGCAGAACCTGTACCCGGTATCAAGATCGGCTTCTTCCTCCACACGCCTTTCCCCAGCAGCGAGATCTATCGGTGCGCCCCATACTTTCGTCTCTGTCTAACAACGCATGCCTAACGCCACTTGTGCAGAATATTACCAGTGCGGAGAGAGATCCTCCTCGGTGTCCTGTACTGTGATCTCATCGGCTTCCACACTTACGACTACGCACGCCACTTCCTCTCCTCATGTACACGTATCCTCGGACTTCCTACCATGCCCAATGGCGTTGAATTTGAGGGCCGTCTCGTCCACGTTGGGACCTTCCCCATCGGCATCGAACCCGCCTCCTTCATCGACGTGAGCGCCACTGTGCGCCGCTTTTAATGTATGAGATAGGCTGACCATGGCACTCACAGAACCTCAAACGCGAATCGGTGCAGAACCGCATCACGCAGCTCGAGCATCGCTTTGGCGGTGTGAAGGTCATCGTCGGCGTCGACAGACTTGATTATATCAAGGGCGTCCCTCAGAAGCTCCATGCTCTCGAGCTCTTCCTCACCCAGCACCCAGAGTGGATTGGCAAGGTGTGTTACCTTATCTTCTCTTCCACATTTCATGGTAGCATATGCTGATTTTCTGCCGATGCGCAGGTCGTCTTGGTGCAGCTCGCAGTCCCCTCACGACAAGATGTCGAGGAATACCAGAATCTGCGCTCGACAGTGAATGAGCTCGTGGGCCGCATCAACGGACGCTTCGGCACTGTCGAATTTATGCCCATACACTTCATGCACAAGAGTTTGGCCTTCGACGAGCTCTGCGCGCTGTACGCCGTCAGCGACGTGTGTTTGGTTTCAAGTACTAGGGACGGTATGAACCTCGTGAGTACCCTTCATCCCTCTCTCTTACCCTATACACTGATGTCATGCACCGCACCCCACGCTCCAGGTCTCCTACGAATACATCGCCTGCCAGCAAGCGCGCCAGGGCGTCATGATCCTTTCCGAATTCGCGGGGGCGGCCCAGTCGCTCAACGGCTCCCTCGTCGTGAATCCCTGGGACTCCCAACAAGTCGCCGACGCAATCCACGAGGCCGTGACCATGGACGCCGGCACGCGTGCCGAAAACCACCGCAAGCTCTTCAAGTACGTCAACAAGTACTCTGCTGCGTTCTGGGGGTCCGGTTTCATCAGGGAGATGGGGAGGATTGAGACCGCGGATAGCTTCAAGGGCGAGAAGGGAGAGGAGAAGAAGGGAGAGGATGCACAGGAGGAGACGTTGAAGGTGAAGGCGGATGATCCCGCCCCGCAGGCCCATGGGACAGTTATCGAGCCGAACGGGACCCCTCTGACGCCGCAGTTGTGAGGCTGGACGATACCATGGTACTTAGTCTTGCTATTTCTCGATGGCGTTTAAATTGTCTTTCTTCCAAGTTCTTTCTTAATCGCCTCCTTGTTCTTCTCTGGCATCCCACGTTGGGTTATTGATGGCCTTTGTGGCCAGGTTTTGGAGGAGGACCCATGCACTCTCCATTTTCACCATCACATTCACGATCTTTATTCCACTGTTGCTTTTCTTTGTCTTTCAGTTTCAAACCTTGAGCTGTCGATGTCATCCCCTCTCGCCCGCACTGCGTAAATAGAGGTTGTATAGATTGTATGTTACTTGTATGGAACTGTAGAGCACCAAATGCCAATCCAAACTCCTGATAAATCGGCGATCATTAAGGAAGAATTGTGCTCTCAGGTCAGATGATGGTTCAAACCACCAGATGGTTGTACGGTGCCCACGATGACATATCTGCCGTAGCAAGTACGCCTTTGCAATAATCTGTCCAATTGCCGGCGGAGCAGTGCGCCCCGTCAATTTGAATTTGAATTCGCAAGTGGTATTCATTGCCCCTTACGGTAACATAAAGTTACGTTCACGCGCGTCGTTGTTCTAGCAAGCGTCGGACAAAACAGACCACAGGAGGAGTGGAACGACCAGGGTGCATCAAAACGAACGGCGTTTACTATGAATATGATATCAATGATGTCATATTAAAATCGAAACAAAAAAGCAGGAGGGACTAGGAGGGACTGCAAAAAACCACTACAGCGGGAAAATAGCTACAGCGTCTAATGTCACAGAATCAACTTTCTAACAGGCCTTCGCATAAGTTCCCGACGACGTGCTGCCCGATCCCGGCTTGAGGCTACCCTCTGTCTGTTCAGCCTGGTTGCGCTTGTGCTGATCCTGGCCAAGGACGGTGAGGGAGTGCGCAGAGGATCCCTTCTGCGCAAGGCCCTCGGTGATCTCGATCTATCGCATTTCTGTCAGCACTGGGACGAGAGCGGGTCATGACTGCACATACAATGTCCGCGACGAGTTGGTCGACAAGCTGGAGTGAGTAGATGAACAGCCGTACCTGAACCTGGATCATGCGAGATACTTACAACTTCCATCATGCTCTCGCGCACGACGACGCGGAGAATTTCTGTCTGCTCGAGCGCAGGAGGAAGTTCGTAGTTGGGCACGATCCTAATCGCGAATTCAATCAGAATGCCATCCGAGTCCAACTCAGCACACATGCCCAAACTCACCATCCCTTCGCCCGGAGGAGCGTCTGAATCCAACGTTGCTGGACCTCGGGATGCTTCTGCTTGTAGGCGTCGGAGAAGCGGAAAGAGACTACCGGAAGGCCAGGTCGCCTCCGCGTACAGAGGAAACACGCGAACCGCGCTGGATGTGCTTGTCTCCGGTATTAATTTCTTTGACTGGTTTTGCTATATGATACAGGCCCATTGTATGGACATGAAGATTGAAGCCTGAGGCTCGAAATCTGGTACTCTTCGCAATCTATATGCATGGGACTCACCATGGGACTCATATGAAAGACTCAGGCCCGGCAAATTTGTCCTCTAACTCCGGCACCATCACCAAGACTCCCTTTCATTATGGAACTTGAGTAGAACTTCTGAAGCGATTAACTGAAGATGGGCGAATTCGACGACGGACCTTGTAATACCCAACCATTCTTGAACCGATCACTCAGTTCAACTCGTAGCGAATGCATTCTAATCCAGAAATTCAAATTGTTTTACTTCGCACGACATGCGAAAGTACCTTGAAGCCATTCCCCACCATGCTCTGATTCACCAAGCCAAGAGTGGAGGTTGAGTTACGCACCCTACCACTGTACCATCGGAGAGCTTGAAATCATCCTCGTTCCCGTTGATCCGTTTCTGAAATCCTAGGTTAATGATGAATCCGAACATCGCTATTGTTATTGTACGCGATGTGTATCCGCGATTCCATTGAGATTCCACCGACGGAGCAGGACAGGCCGGCATTCGCTGTGTGTCGTCAACTTGTGGGTGACATTCTAGAAGCAATCCACACTCGGACAAAATATGACACCGGCCAGCATCTCCATTTTTTCAGGTGTGGCGCTTTAAGTTCTGGGTCTACTGAACAAATGAAAAATGGAAACGAGCAGCGATTGGAAACTACTGATGGTATTGTTCTGTAAGTATTGTGCTGTGATAGTGTGGCGATAGTTATTGTTACTGTTATTGTCAGGAGGTCCACCGTTGAGTGGGCGCGGCGGGAAAGTTATGTCATTACATGGCATCGCCGCGTCGTCCTCCTAACAATGCCGCAAATATGATTCTCACAATCTTTCAGGAGCCTCACCACACGATACACTAAGCTTATTCTTTCTGCCATCTTCCCCGTGCGAGCTCACACGTAGACCACGAATACATTATGCCTCTGCTGGTCTCCAGAACAATCGAACATAATCGTCGCGTGCACAAATATCCCTGAATAGGATGAAGCTTTAAATGGCTCGTTCAAGGGATGAGCCTTTCGGTGCGCACTGACGAGAGTCAGATGGAGTCACAATCCATGCGTTCAACTTGAAGCAGGTTCCAATGCACTGTCTCATGTACGCTCCCTTTGGTTCAACTGGTCCAGAGATAGATCCACAATAATTTGATGTACTGCACAAAAGAGAGTCCAGATCCAGCTATACTACGCCATAAATCGCTAATGGCCACGGGCCCCACAGCAAGCAGTTAGCTTTACGTGAGCACGCTATTCAAGTTCCCGCGCGCCACCACTCTAAGATGGCTGATCCGATTTACTTGGAGTTATTCGTCTTGACAATTGTCTTGCATTTTGTTAGTGCGACAGACTTCCACCTGGATCCTGACTGGGCACCCAATACGTAGGCGTTTGTGGGTGTCGGCCTCGAGCTGTGGCGGCATAGAATGGAACGGAGTCAATTCAGATTCTGCATACGGAACGGAAATGGAATCAATTTTCACTGATCTATTGATGGGAAACGTCATGTGAAGAATTAGCAGAACCATGCGGATTGTTGAGCATGTGTCACACATGCTCAACAATCTCTCTCAACGTGTCTTTTTGTTATTCGTACTTGTGTTCTTCCTTCCCCTTTCCCACTCTAGTGCAAGGTGCGTACACTGTTATTCTGAATTGGGACCTGTGGCGACCTCTGAATACGATATAAAAACAGCTTGACAAGATGGCGTCCTGCACCATATCCACTGTACAGATCTTCATCGCACCGAAACACCTACGTCTATTCCTTCCAATGTCTCAAGCTGATATTACCGCAAGAGAGCCACCTGCAACACCCCCTCGACGTGCAGAAATGCAGACCCCTCGATTCAAGGCAACGCCTGGTCGTCAGGGGGGCAGTTCTGCTCACGCTGCAGCAGATGGCTACAAGAGCTACGTGTATGGACCTCTTCCACTCATATGTACATCTTACTGATTCAACCTTTATCGTTTGGCCATAGCGTTGATGATGTGTTACCGTGGCTTCTGGCCGACGTCAAAGACCACAATCAATGTAAAGTCGAAAATATGCTAGGAGTCTTTCTTCAGCGTTGTCTTGTGAAGCCAGGGACTGAGATACCCTCGACTCTTCTGAAGGATTGCCTGGACGATGTTATGGGTATCTGCAATGATCGCACAGTGCTCACATTTGCAAAAAACTAGTAAGCTATACAAGATCTGAAAAATGTTGCGTGCTGATAGATCCTTCTAGTTGTCAGAGCGTTGGTCACGAGAAGGACAGGTACCCCTGGTTTGTACACTGGTTCAACCACATCCTGGAAGAGCTGAAATCTCGGGACAACTTGTTCAGACGTCGGGGTCTTAGGGCTCCCCATGCATCACAGATCATGTTCCATACAAATGATCCCCGTGAGCTCCATGGAACTCACCAGCCTACCTCCGTCCCAGAAACTCGACGTAAACCAGACATTGTAGTCGTCCCACAGGATAACGTGACGGCCAAGGAAGGAACTAAGATGGTGACTGAACAGCAAGAGAAAAGGGCGAAAGAGAATGCAGGTCAAGCACTTGCGTGGGAGGATAATTTCTCTTGGGATGATATTCTAAGCGTTTTTGAATTCAAGCTCGTCAGCAAGAAGCTCGATCCACCACCGACGAAGTACACCACCAACTTGAAATGTCGGTTATCCGCAGTCTCGGATGTGATGGCGCTCAACCCGAAGGCAGCGGCCATGGATCGGAATCGAAAGAAGGATACCCGAAAGGCTGACTCTCCGGACAACGAGGAAGATGACTTTGATCCTATCAAGAACCTTCAGGCTCACGTAGCCTCTCTCGGTCTCGGGCCATGTAGATTCGGTAAGATGTTTTTTTGCATTCAAGGGTTTTCACAGGCTCATCAACCATTCGGTTAAGTTGGTTCAGGGAACATAGTACCAAGTCGATTCGACGAGGACAAACCACAGCTGGCATCGTCCGATAAGAATGAGTCCGACCAGAATCAGCAGCGTGGTAGAAAAAGACCCCGCGAGCCAAAGGACGAACGACCCGCCAAGGCAAAAGACGAACGACGCGCCGAGACCAAGGACGAACGACGCACCGAGACCAAGGACGAACGACCCGCCGAGACCAAGGACGAACGACCCGCCGAGACCAAGGACGAACGACCCGCCGAGACCAAGGACGAACAACCCGCCGCGACCAAGGACGAGGCAAAGAAGAAAAAACCGCCTATTCTCCAAACTGCAACATATGCTGCAGAAATGTTGTGCCGTGGTGTATACGCCGCTCATACGATTTCGATTTCGGTTGTTGGCGGGTGACTTTTCCATCAAGCCCCAGGCTCCTCTCGCTGACGCAATGCCGCGGTTAGACGATGTTGCCTGGATATGGTGGTTTGACCGTCAAGGAGCCATCCAATCATCCGCTATCAACTTTATCCAGGATCTGCCATATTTTGTCGTCTTGCTTGTTGCATTTCAACGATTCAGCCTGGGAGACTGGGGCATAGTGGAGGAGTTGTTCCCAGAACCAAGCAAATTCCAGATCAACGGAAGGGAACACGGAATTTACCAAGCAATTGCGCACCATTATAGTCTGGTTGGACGTGGCACACGAGTGTTTTCTGCATATGGAATAGGGGACCAGACTACTATGGCTGCCTGCAAATATTCCTGGCCAGAGGAGAAACGGACCAGTGAAGCGGACATTCTCATTGCGGCCGAGAAGATCCAGTCCCCGCTCCGAGCCGCAGACCACCTCCCGAAGTATCTTGGATCGCGCGACTTGCCATATACCACTGGTTATATCAGAACTCAGCTTGAGATCAAGCCAAAGCAGGGTAGCCTCCACTTCGAGCCTCGAGTGCTTCGTCTCTTGGTGGTCAACCTGTTGCACGACAACGCCAGATACAGGAAACCCCAGACTTTCATGTCGTTATGGGTCCAATGGTACCAATGTAAGTCATTTTTAGATTTCTTGGTCACTTTCCACTGTCGTCTCATCATGACTTTTGAAGGCCATCGAGTTTTGTGGCAGAACGGTATTCGACACAGTGACATCAGCCTCAGCAACCTCATGGTCGACCCGGATTCCCAAAAAGGGCATTCTGAATGACTTTGACCTTGCGACCATGGGCGAAAAGCATGCAATCACTGGTGGTGAACGGACAGGAACTGTACCTTATATGGCGCTGGAGCTCCTGACAGAGGAATATTTCGAAGGGCAGGTCGAACGCCGATACCGGCATGATCTCGAATCCTTCATCTGGGTCTTGGTTCGCGTGACGCTATCGAACTCTGAAAAGTTCCGTAGCAAGCTCCGGAAGTGGGATACAGCCGACTACGTCAGCGTTTCCGAGTCGAAGCATAGTTTTATAAACAGCAAGCACCAGGAAAACATGCCGGACCACGTTGATGCGGAACAATGGAACATGGCGGTGCTGCTGCTCAAGTGGGGGACGCAATGGGCAAGGTCGGACGTGACACTCCCGGAGCCATCGGACGCCGATGCCTTTCGCGAATTCGAGGACATCGTGGCAGCCAATTGGGACAAGGATCACTGGAAGGAATTCAGGCGACTTCCCGAGTCCTCCGAAAAATCCGCTCCCTTCCATTAGTCCTACCCAAGTCCTACTCCACCCCTTCCCTCCCGCGTCTTCTAAATTGTTACATAAGTAGTGGTCACGAAACTGGTGCTCCGAATCCTAGATAGAAATGTTTGTCGTAGAATTCAATGATCATCGAATGTGTTGGACATAGAATGATAGTCACGGTTCCGTCTGGACGACGGCTTCGGTCTGTCAAATTCTTTACCCGAGGTTGACCCAAGGTGGCCAGGAACGATATCTTGAATATCATCGGAGGTGTTCACCCGGGGAACTTGAGCAGTCGCAATGAAGTCTGCGAGGGAGAACATAACGGATTGTGCGTCGAAGTCTAGTGCTAAGTAGTGAGCCAAGCGTCATTCCTTGCAACTTGGGCCGTTGACGCGTTGAAACGTTGACTCTCGGACGTTGAGTAAATTGAACCTCGTGGGATGATTGGGAGAAAAGGCGATAAGATTAGATTAGCTCAACTAGCTTCCGCCACCGTGACCAGTTCCCGGATGCCTGAATGTTCAGCGATGCGTGCGCGTATATCGCCGCCAACCACATACATATCCATATCGTAGCGGTGAACACGTACAGCATCTGTGCCCCCGGCACATGAAAATGATAGTCCGCGCTCAGCTGAATGGGCCCGGGCTCTGCCAGCGCTTGACCGTTGCCGCGGCGCGTCTTCTTCTGTGACATCGATATCGAGTCCGACGTCCACTGCACGGATCTATATCTCTATCGATCGTAGGATATACAGACAGCACCTGGAAAGATTTCTCCTCCATTGCGGAGAGGCACCCACCAGCAGCCCAGCCCAGGAGTGTGCAGAAAAGGGTCCAAGAATACTCGACTCCCGGCCCAGCTTTGGGCCCGCTTGCAGATCAGACTGACATGTCGCAAGCAACCGGCAGACCGATCTCGAACATTGTATGAACATTGTACGTGCCATACACGAGATCCACGATGGAATCGCAATCGATCAACGTCACTAGTACACCTGTCCGCAGTCTGAGTTAAGCGTTTAACGTCGCTTGATGTCGTTGTTTGGGACAGCGAGACAGCAGGACCCTGGGCTCGAGGGGACCGGAACACACCGGGCACGAGCACGAGCACGAGGGAGGTGCGAGGCTGCCTGTGGACCAGTGGAGCTGAGATCTATTATTGCCAGGAGCCTGTACGTCGTGCGCACGGATCGACATTGAGCTCGAGGATATAGTCACTCCAACACTTAATCAAGTCCAGAACGTCCGACGTGGTAGATCCGATTTCGAGATCGAGGTCGAGTTAATATATGAGGACGACCTTGACGTGCCGGAGTTTGTTATGCCATAGGCCCCGAGGGAAGGCAGGGGAAGGCTGCACGTTGCACGCCGCGCGCCGCGTGGTACCGTATATATAGTTATGTGTGTGTGGAACGCATGTCAGTAGCCTAGGGCCGCCTTAAGCTCGGACGTGGAGCTCTCAGGAGCGTCGGATTATGTCGGTCTCGCGGCTGCCAGGGTGTGCGGGGGCCACCCTGGCTCCAACTCCAGCGCGAGGTTTGGAGTCCAGAGTCCAGAGTCCAGAGTCCAGAGTCCAGAGTCCCAGCCCTGCCGTGAATGGAATGGATTTAGGGTGTGCGACTCGGACGCGTATGGAGTCGGAGGCGTTCGTGGGTAGGAGTCCGAGTCTAGATATTTAAAGTCCAGAGCGACGCGTGGTACCGTATATATAGAATATCGATATGTGTGTGTAGAACGCATGTCAGTAGCCTAGGGCCGCCTGAAGTTCGGACGTGGAGCTCTCAGGAGCGTCGGATTATGTCGGTCTCGCGGCTGCCAGGGTGTGCGGGCGCCACGCAAGCTCCAGCTCCAGAACGAGGTCCCGAGTCCCGAGTCCCAGCCCTGGGGTGGATGGAATAGATCGACGCGCTGTGCATGGCGTGCGACCCGGACGCGGTAGGGCTAGGACAAGTTGCTGGTGGTCCCACTCTAGATGGGAGTCGATGTAGATATTTTTGAAAGTCCAGAGCAGCGAGAACGCGCAAGGAAGTTGCAGTGTGTACTTGGGCGTAGGCGTAGGCGCAGAGACCTGCTGCTACATAGGACATGACATGGACTCTTCGAGGGGCGAGTAGCTGCGGCGGGCCGAGGATAGAGTAGAGTCGAATTACGTAGTACACGCGTATTCTCTGCGCCGAACAACCTGGAAATGGGGAGTGGGGAGTGAACGGGGAGTGGGAAATGGAGGGAGGGAGCAACTGAAGAGTCACGCCTGGGCAGTGTATCCAGTGTCTGGGCGTCCGTGCATCCCGGGCGCGGCTGACGCGTTCACGGGTACAGCGGGCGGGGGTACGGGGTATGGGGTGCAAGGTACGCCGCAGGGAGCGGAGACGACATGGCGGTGGCCGTTGAAGACGGACGGGTGGCTGAGGAGCACGGCCTGCGGAGGGCGGTGTACACTGAATCACGGGTGCGCCGCGGGTAGTTCAGTACAGGGTGCAGGGTACGGGGACACGGGGACACGCAGACGCCGAGCCCGGAGGCGGTGGGAGGCAGAACTTGGAAGCTATGTACATACGTGGCCATGGTCGTTGGGGACACGCAGACGCCAGGCCCGGAGGCGGTGGTGGTGGGAGGCGGAAGCTATGTACATACGTGTCCATGGTCGTTGGGGACACGGAGACACGGGAACACGCAGATACCGGGCCCCGGAGGCGGTGACGGTGGGAGGCGGAAGCTATGTACATACGTGGCCATGGTCGTCGGGGACACGGGGACACGCAGATACCGGGCCCGAAGGCGGTGGCGGTGGCGGTGGGAGGCGGAAGGTATGTACATATGTGGTCGTGGTCGTTGGGGACACGGGGACACGCAGACGCCGGGCCCCGGAGGCGGTGGCGTTAGGAGGCGGAAGGTATGTACATACGTGGCCATGGTCGACACGGGGACACGCAGACGTCGGGCCCCGGAGGCGGTGGCGGTGGGATGCGGAAGCAGTGTACATACGTGGTCGTTGACGACGAAATTTTGGTTTAAACAAATCAAGTTCTGTCGTGAATCGTGCATCATGGTGGCGGGGATTCTAGAAAGATGGAAGGAAGCGCGGCGCCAATGCCGGTGTAGCAGACTGAGATGAAATTGGACGAGAAAAGGACGGACCCGGGACAAGCATTGACGAGGCGGTGCATGGATCCATACGTGGCGATTGACCTAGGTATGGAGAATTCGGATTGCCTGTGACGCGTCAGCGCGGGTGGTGATTGGACGAAAGGACGCACGAGAAAAGGAAAAGAAACTTGGAAAAGGAGAAAGAAGCAAGGCGGTGCATAGCATGGCCCATGGGGATTTGGCAACACATGGTCGTTGGTCGTTGGTCGAAGCCACGCGCGCGTAAGTATGTGCAAGTGCTGCCATGGTTTTGTGGGGGATTGGACGAGAAAAGGACAGAGGACAGACAAGTAAGAGCAAGGCGGTGAAGGACGGGCGAGCAAGAGCAAGGCGGTGTATGGAGCCATGCGTGGCGGTCGGCCTACTAGTATGGAGAATTCGGATTGCGCGTGGCGCGTCTGGGCGTGGAGGGACTCACGGGATTGAAGAGGACGAGAAGAGGGCGGAACAAGGGTAAGACGAGGACGAGAAGAGGGCAAGACGAGGACGAGAAGAGGGAGAAACTTGGATGGAGAAAGAAGCAAGGCGGTGCATAGCCTGGGGGATCAACACATGGTCGCTGGGCGAAGCCACGCGCGCGCGTAAAAGTTGAAGTGCTGCTGTCGTGGTTTTGTCATGGCACTCTGGAATTCTGGAAATGGGATGGAAGAAAAACGATAAGCGCGGCGCCAATGCTGATCCAATGCATTCGAGATTCGACTCGATGGGAATAGTACATACATATACTCGGTACTTGGGGAAAAGGACAAACACTGGGGTTGGGCGCGTGCATAGCCTCCTCCTTCTCCTGGTTACTGCATCATCATGTTCTGGATTCTGGATTCTGGAAAGTGGATGGAAAATGCCGATTGGATACATGATATGACGGAAATAAAATAAATCGCTCACAAGTTGAATTTGGATATGGATCATCGATAGTCCTTGAAAAAAAGGGCTGTGCATAGCCTCCTGCGGCCGCGCGGGGATCGAGGATCGAGCACGGCTTGGGCCGTAGCTCATATGTTACATCCGAGACTTTCGAGTGAGGAGTGAGTACTCACCACTGAATGAATTGGACAAGAAAATTTCGACGGATCGGGGCATGCAAGGCAGTGCATATAGTAGCCGCGGCAGGACATGAAGTTCCCGACAGCCGTCCGCCCAATCAGCGATGGTTGTGCGGGAATTTCGCATCTTGAAGACATTGATTGTTATTATGGGCGCGCGGTATTCGCTGAGGGAGGGACAATAACAAATCAGTTTGGGTGTATAACAGGGACTTACGTCATCGATGCCAGCGATGGTGAGGTGGCGCGCTCGGCGTGCTTGGGGCCTGTCACTTGGCCTTTTGGCTTTGTCGTATCTGACAGTGAATAGGAAACAGGATGAAGGGTCGATCGTCGGGCCCCGAAGAAATGAATTGGAGTGAGTGTATGCTGTATGTATGCTGGCAAGCAAGTCAAGTAGGGTTGACGGTGCGTGCTTGGCGGCAGGCAGGCTGCAGGCAGTGGCGTTTGCAAGTTAAGCATATGAGGTCATTTCGATTTGGTTGCCATTGAATACCAAACTGTGTATGTGACTTGGTGGGGTAGACAGTGCAAGGGCATGACGTGGGTCGCGGGGCGTCACCGACCTCCGGGCGTGACGCTGCACGCGTTTGTGCCAAGGGTTCCCTTTTGGGGATACGTAAGCGAAGGCAGTGCATGGGTGGTATAAGGAATCGAGTGTGTTCGACTTTTTTCACGAGTGGCCTACGATGACGGCCGATGGGATTCCATCCATAGCCATCAGCAGCACACCGCCCGACCACGACGCGCCACACAACGATCCTGCCGTGCTCGATGCCGCAATGCTCTCGCCCTGGACGCGCCACCCCGACCCCGACCCCGACAGCGACCAGCACGTGCCCCCGCCGTCGCCGACCCTCTCCGCGCACTCGTCCGTCCACTTTGTCACCGCCACCGCCCTGCGCGACAACCGCCCCACCCACCACCGCAAGGCCTCCTTTGCCTCCGTCTCCACCATCCCCGACGAGCACCACCCGCTCGCCGGCCTCTCCGCCTCCCCCACCCTCGTCGAGCCCCTCCAGCAGGACACCGGCCTCGACCCCCGCCCCTTTGCCTTCCGCCCCTACGCCCTCGCCCACCTCCTCGACCCCAAGTCCCTCCACACCCTCGCCGCACACGGCGGCACCGACGCCATCCTCCGCGGCCTCGGCACACACCCACTCCGCGGCCTCTCCAGGGAGGCCCTCGCCGTCAACTCGGGCGCCGTCGCACACCACAACGCCGTCGAGCTCCACAACAAGGAGGTGCGCGCCGCACAGAAGAAGGCCCATGCACGCACTTGGGGCGGCGTCGGCCCGAGGCGCGGCGCTGCTCCGACCCAACCCCATCAGGAAGACACACCACCGGCTCCAGTGCCGTACAAAGCCGACGGCGACGGCGACCTCGACCTCCGCCATGTCTCAGTCGACGAGCGCCGCCGCGTGTACGGCCCGAACATCCTGCCCTCCCGCCGCTCAAAGTCCCTCCTCCAGTTCATGTGGCTCGCCCTCAAGGACAAGGTCCTCGTCCTCCTCTCCATCGCCGCCGTCGTCTCCCTCGCCCTCGGCCTCTTTCAGGACTTTGGCACCCCCCGCCCGGAGGGCGTCGCGATCATGGTCGCTGTGGCTATCGTGGTGAGTGTCGGGTGTTGCGCGTTGTGGCGTCGTGTGGCGCGCAGTGAGTGAGTGATTGATTGCTGATTGCGCGTATAGGTTACAGTGGGCTCCCTCAACGACTGGCAGAAGGAACGCCAGTTCAAGAAACTTAATGACAAGAAGGACGAGCGCGGCGTCAAGGTCATCCGCGACGGCAGCGAGTGCGTTATCGATATCAAGGTGTGTTGCGCGTGTATCCCATCACCTCATCACCTCACCCCCACACAGGAAGTCGTCGTAGGCGACATCGCCCTCCTCGAACCAGGCGAAATCGTCCCCTGCGACGGCATCTTCCTCGCGGGGCACAACGTCCGCTGCGACGAGTCCGCCGCCACCGGCGAGAGCGACGCCATACGCAAGCTCCCGTTCGAGGAGTGCGTCGCGCTGCTCAAGGCCCAGCACGAGCACGATGCATCACACGGCAAGAACGAGAAGGAGAAAGAGCTCGCGCACACGGACTGCTTCGTCGTGTCTGGGAGCAAGGTCATCGAGGGCGTCGGGAGGTATGTCGTCGTAGCGGTGGGCACCAAGTCGTTCAATGGCCGGATTATGATGGGTGCGTACCTGGCCCGTGTTCCTTCCCTTGCCGTCACACTAACCCCCCACACAGCCCTCCGCACGGACTCGGAAAACACGCCCCTCCAGCTCAAGCTCAACGCGCTCGCGGAGCTCATCGCCAAGATCGGCTCCGCGGCGGGCCTCGTCCTCTTCGTCGCGCTCCTCATCCGCTTCTTCGTCCAGCTCGCCGATAACACCCCCCCGCGCACCGCGAACCAGAAGGGCATCGCGTTTGTCAATATACTCATTATCAGCGTGACGCTGATCGTCGTCGCTGTGCCCGAGGGTGCGTTTTCCGTCTTTCCTTCCCTCCAAGTAAACTAACGATATCATATGATATTGGCGTGGACTCGTGCAGGCCTCCCCCTGGCCGTGACGCTCGCCCTGGCGTTCGCGACGAAACGCATGACGCGCGAGCGCCTGCTCGTGCGCGTGCTCGGCTCGTGCGAGACGATGGCCAACGCGTCGGTCGTGTGCACCGACAAGACCGGCACGCTCACGCAGAACGCGATGACGGTCGTTGCGGGCTCGGTCGGCGTGCACGCCAAGTTTGTGCGCGCGCTTAGGGAGAATGGGGGGCGGAGTAATGCTGAGGGTGGTGGGGATGAGCAGGAGGAGGGGCAGGAGCGTGAGGATGGGCAGGGAAGGGAGAACCAGAAGCGGGAACGGAGACATAACGACGATTTCTCGCTCGACCAGAGCGCGCTCAACGGCGTGCTCCCGCGTGCGCTGCAGACGCTGTTCAACGAGTCCATCGCGCTCAACTCGACCGCCTTTGCCGACGCCTCGTCCTCCTCCGACCCCTCCTCCTCCGATCCCCAGGCCCCCGCCGCCCCCGTGCTGGTCGGCTCGAAGACAGAGACCGCGCTGCTCGAGTTTGCACGGGAGATGGGGTGGCGCGATTTTAGGGAGGTGAGGGAGGGCCGGGAGATTGTGCAGATGGTGCCGTTTTCGAGCCAGAGGAAGGCGATGGGGGTTGTTGTGAGGCGGGGTGGAGGGAAGGGGGGGTATAGGGTGTATTTCAAGGGCGCGTCGGAGATTTTGGGAAAGAGGTGTAGGAGGCATGTGGTTGTTGGACGGCCGGGGAAGGAGGTGGGTGGGGAGGGGGAGAAGGAGGAAGGAGAAGTGGAGACGAGCGAGATTGGGCCGCTGGAGGAGGAGAATATCTCCCGCACGATTATATTTTATGCCAACCAGACCCTCAGGACGATCGCGCTGTGCTACCGCGACTTTGAGAGCTGGCCGCCGGAGGGGATGAGCCACGACGAGGAGAACGAGGTGCGTCCCCATCCCGTACTCGTATTTCTTTCTGCATGCTAACGATGGTCGCACCCAGGTCCCCTTCGACGAGCTCTGCACGGACCTCACGCTCATCAGCATCACCGGCATCGAGGACCCGCTGCGCCCCGGCGTGCGCGACGCCGTCGCCAAGTGCCACCGCGCCGGCGTCACCGTCAAGATGTGCACAGGCGACAACGTGCTCACCGCGCGCTCCATCGCCGTGCAGTGCGGGATCTTCACGCCGGGCGGCATCATCATGGAGGGCCCCGTCTTCCGCCGCCTCACGCCCGGCGAGCGCGTCGAGATCGCACCGCGCCTGCAGGTGCTCGCGCGCTCGTCGCCCGAGGACAAAAAGGTGCTCGTGGAGACGCTCAAGAGCCTCGGCGAGACGGTCGGCGTGACGGGCGACGGGACGAACGACGGCCCCGCGCTCAAGACGGCGCACGTCGGGTTCTCGATGGGCGTCGCGGGCACCGAGGTGGCGAAGGAGGCGTCGGATATTATCCTGATGGACGACAACTTTTCGTCGATCGTGAAAGCGATCATGTGGGGCCGGTGCGTGAACGACGCGGTGCGCAAGTTTTTGCAGTTCCAGATCTCGACGAATGTGACGGCTGTGGTGATCACGTTTGTGACGGCCGTGGCGAGCGAGGAGGAGGCGAGCGTGCTGTCGGCGGTGCAGTTGCTGTGGATTAATATCATTATGGATACGTTTGCGGCGCTTGCGCTTGCGACGGACCCTGCGACGGAGGCGCTGCTGGACCGGAAGCCCGAGCAGAAGACGGCACCGCTGTTCACGACGGATATGTACAAGCAGATCCTTGGGCAGTCGCTGTACCAGATCGTGGTCATACTCATTTTCCACTTCCTTGGACGCCAGATCCTCGGTCTCGAGCTCAACGGCAATGCGGCGCACGACAAGGACGTGAATCTGACGGTCCAGACGCTTGTGTTCAATGCGTTTGTGTTTGCGCAGATATTCAACTCGGTCAACTGTAGGCGCCTCGATAGGAAACTGAATATCTTTGAAGGGGTGTTGATTAATCGGTATTTCCTCGCTATCACGGCAATCGGTGCGTTTTCCCAACTTGCTTTCGAACTTTTATATTCTGACGGGGACTATAGAAATCGTCGTGCAAATCCTCATCGTCTTCGTCGGGGGCGACGCGTTCCAGGTGACCAGAGTCGGCGGCCGCGAATGGGGCATCTCGCTCGCCCTCGGCGTCGTGTCCATCCCTCTCGGCGCCCTCATCCGCCTCCTCCCCAACGGGCCCTTCGACCGGCTCTTCGAACTCGTCCGTCTCCATACAACAAGGAAACAAGACCTCCTGCCCACCACCGCGCCCGACTCGGCCTTGCCCTGGAGCGGCGCCATGACGCGCATACACGATAACCTCCAGACGTTCACGAGATTCCGCGGGGGGCGCCTTAGGTCCTCCTCCTTTGTCAGTAAAAGCCGCCAATCGCATCCTGGCCAGGATAGTGGTCCACTCCCCATGTAAGTCGTCTTCTCCATTCAGCCCGAACCCACCACTGAGCTCACCCCCCCCCCACCTACCTAGTTCGTCTCTGATGACGATGGTGCCCACGCTCGTTGCCGGCACGATCGCGACGGGGTACAACACGACTCTGCAGCCGGGGGCGTCGCTTTCGGATCCCGCGGGCTCGGATCCGTCGAAATCCTCAGCCGCACTGTGGGAGGGCAAGCTCCAGCTGCACCCGGACACCCCCCATGACGATCCGGCGTATCAGCGCTATGGCGCTGGAAACCAGTATGGCGTGTAGATTGCTTAACGCTCGAAGGCACACACGAATCGAGACGTCCCCGGGCTGTCACCGCCTCATACGCCCACCTCAGCATCCGGCGCTTTTAAATTATCTAGTGCAATCTGCTTCGGGTCTTGGAGCTCACGCGACGTTCTGTTGCCCTGCCGTTTTATTATTTTTTGATCATGCTCTCACCGCCCCGTCCACCCTAATAACCTAACCCCCCCTTCCGCTTTCTACCATATCCCTTCTTCCGAACTCTCGGCATGCTCGCGCTCCTTGCCCGTCCCCAAGCTCACTTATAGACATCTGGCCGCTTCCTGAGGAGGAGCTTTCCCGTAGATCGTTGACGTCGTTACACCTGCCTGTCGGCGTTATGGCTTTATATTTGCGCCAAGATCACAAGATACTTGAATTGACGACCTCATATGCCATGAAAGAACGAGTGGTCCTTTCGGCCGACATTCATCCGTACTGTATCATTCCACGCAATCCCCCCCCCCCCCCCCTTCCTTTTATATTTTTCATTTTAATTGATAAATAGAGTCATATTTATAATAAATCTACATTTTCTTGGATTGGAGGGGTTGTTCCCTAAGA
>JABCKJ010000193.1:0-39936 GCA_018850815.1 Asterophora lycoperdoides
GTTTACTCACAAAATTAGTCGTTGAGGAGACATCAGGGAATGCCAATTTTGTCGTGTTTGATTGTCCACGACTGTATATGCATCCTTTCCAACTTCTTCGACACCCCTTCCGATCCTGTCAGCAAACATAGTAGGGTTATCTTGCGCCAGACGACGCAAGACGACGACAGGGTCGTGCGCCCAGTCACATATCCTCTGGCACCACACAGAGCCATCAACGACACCACAGTCCATTCAGCGAGCGAGCGAGTCCTCAACAGATTCATCATCAACAACGCACAACCAGCGCTCGCCGGCCCGGGGGACCCTGAGGTGAGATGAGATGCATTCATGTTGTCTAAATGTCTTTATTTCCTTCTATATGTAAAATTAACAATTGATGCCTACATCAATCCTTATATCACCCCATATCCCTCCGGCAGAACCACTAGATGGTACTTGCAAGTAATAACGTCGATAAAGGCTCACAGAATACTTTACCATCGCTACATTTCGCTTGGCTTCGCCCTGCCTCTTAGCTGCATACATCAGGTAATAATGACTGACTCAGACTGAGACATCTTGCGCCCAGAAAGGCAAAGATGACAAATTCGTAGGTAAGTGCTTAATTAATCCTGATTTACTCCTGATTTGCCTCGTCGGACGCCACAACAACCAACGAAGGGGTCGACAAAGCCTGCGACCAATGCCACCCCAGCTGAGGAAGCCACACGCACACAACTCTTCGCATATCCCTGGAAGTAGTCCTTCGATGACCTTCGAGTTAGCATCTGACCTAGACGACGCGGCCAGTGGTAAGTACAAATTGTGTCGATATAAATAGATGCCTGATAGTTGTCCTCGAGCGATATTTTTTTCATCGATCGTCCCTTATGCATATATTCAATACCAGTCACGCACCTCCCTCAATTTCCCCTCTAATTCTCCTCATGAATGCGTCAGTGTTCCGCCAGGGGGAAAGGAAAGTCCTTTAAATAAGTTTCTGTCGAGTTTCTTATCGCAGCATATATAATTCCTTCAACCAACGAAGGTTCTTTTTAAGACCACATCCCTGCCCTCTGTCCACCACGCTCATTTGCCGATGCTTGTCAAGCTCATCTCAGTCGTGGCTGTTGCTGCCTCCTGTGTCTTCGCATCTGGTATTCCGACGGTAACCACGAGTGCCTCGGAGTTGAACCCACCAGTGTCCGCCTCCAGTTACCGTCCTATTTCCCAGGTCGCTGCGCGTGGATTGACCAATGCGAAGCGTCTCGCTTTGGGCCTTCCTTTGAAGCCTCCCACTCGACGTAGCACCTGTGAGTCTTCTGAATGACGCACGAAATCGCGCTTACAAATGGTTTTCACCCCCCCGTTAAGGGGTTCCTCGCGCTAAACCCTCCGGCACAGTCTCGTGCGTACACTTGGCCTGGACTACGTGTGTTGGAGACTGACATTTCACTATCCACAGAACGCAGGGCTATCTTTTGGCAAGGGACGCAAACAACAATGCTGTCGGATATGTCAGCAGCGATCAGGATACCTATGGGGAATACATTATCGATTCATCTCCAAACCCAGATGACCGTCTCCTCATCACCCTTGACCCCAAGGATGCTGCAAAGGGCAAAGCGAATATACAAACTGTCGTAAGTGAAATCCTATAAATGTACTTTCATAAAATTAATTGTGGATTAGAATGGACCTGACGCGGACTTCCCTTTCTTCGGAGCCATCCTGGGCTACGACAGTCGTGGATCTAACCTCAAAACAGGATCTTCCAAGTGCGTTTTGCTGTCTCTGGTATTAAGTATCCTTTGTTGAATCCGATCATCCTCACTTCCCCTTAGTTATGCGTTCATCGGAGGAACCGTACAGACATCGCCAAAGTCTCCACCGACCCCTGGAGGCAATACATACTCCGCAATCCTTGATGATCCCCAGCCGGTTGAGAGTGCTATCGTCAGTCAGTTGTATTCTGAAGACATCTAGATCTCACTTTATTCCGCAGTGGACACTTGACCGAAACACGAACAAGCTTACACCACAATGGATCAACTCTAGCGGGGGCTCTCCAACCATATACTTGGGCGTTCAACTTGGTAGCGGTAGGTTTTCTTGTGAATATAGTGAATGATAACTCTTACTGACATAAGATTGACATAAGTTCGCCCAGGTAAATTGATTTTGACCGGTGATATCAACAGCTTTGCCCGTCATTTCGGGCCTGCGAACTGGGTGGTATGTGTTTTTCAGGATGAAAGCGGCTCAGCACTAACAAACCTTCTCGACAGACGCTCTACTTTGTCCCGGCTTCAGATTAATATATAGTACTCCTCGCTAACACTCGTGTCTCATATTTTTGATACATGTTTTCTTCCGTTGGTAGTGACTTGGGCTATGCCCCGCTTTTTTCCATATATGGGAGCGCGTTATTTAGTGCCCATCAATACATCCGCATTCCTCTCCTGGACACCAACGAATCCCTTATCTACTAATTCACGCTGTCTATGTCAATATTAGCGTCGCAACTTTAGGACGGAACTGGTCGCTCGTCTTGCCTTCTTGCGTCCATTCCACTTCTCACTCGGAGCGCCTTTGCCTCCAATGATCATTAACAAGGAGAGAGAAAAATCCTATAGCTACTTTCATGCATGCGGCGCTGTGTGTGTGTTGTATCCTGGATCAGGTTGCGATAAGACAGAAGTATTTTATGTATAGTAGGCTATTCTGAACAGCCTGCCTCGTCAAGAAGCAGCAAGTAGCTACTCAGATTGACGACTCCGAAACTGAGCGCAGAATCGGCGACCAAGCGCGCAAGGCCTTATAGCAGAGTAAGGCGATATACAGCAATGCGGGTGATTTTGTGATATTCATTACAGAGGATGCTAGACATCCACATCACGGACGGTCAAGATAACCTGAAGAAATAAGTGAAGAAGAAAGCGAGGACAGCAGATGTGTGTAAGTATGTGCATATTGGTGTCAGGCAGGTGTGATACCAATTTCGATTTCCTAAGGGTCGAAAGATAAACGAAGGCTTGGGTACAAACGCTAGCGTCTGGGCCGCGTCCAGAAGCGTGAAGGAAGGCTCGAGCTTCGTGCTGCGGGTCAAGGGCGACGAGGCGGAAAGGTAATAAATAATCAAAAAGTCAGGGACAAAGGCCCGATGAAAATAATGTACACGCGAAAGGGAAAGAGGAGATGGAAAGTGGCGCTGAAGTAGAGTCGCTGCCGGGACCAAGGAGGTAAGAAGAATGAAGCAGGGATCGGGCCAGGGAAGCGGGGATGGAAAGGAAAGGAAGATTTTGGTTGTGTGTGGGAGTCCGTTAGAGCCAAGATGAGTGGATGACTGGTGAGTAGTGTATGGCGACAGGGGAGGCCGGCGAGGCATATTAAGCTAAGATCTAAGGCAAGGGAACAAGCAGCAAGAAATTGAAGGCAGGAGAACGCAGTCGTGGGCCAGCGCCTAGTGCCTAATGGAGCCGACATGCCCTCTGTCCAACGACGGAGGCAGAGGGAACGAACTTGTGACGTCTTCCTCCTCGCCGGCGCTACTATACTGCGATGCCGCCGACATAACGCTGGGTTGCATCGACGCGACCCTGAGTCTCTCCTGTACCTCTTCCTCTGACACATCAAGCGCAGCGATGAGTGACTGCAGCGCCCGATCGTTGCTCGACACCGACGATAAGGAGCTGGACTGCTCATGGGTTGCTGGGAAGGGACGGGGAATGGGTTGGAAGGGGTCTGCGTTATGGCTGAAGGGGTCGTCAATGTCGGCCGCGCGGCCTTTGCCTTTGTCGGCCTTGAGCTTGGTGACGTCGAAGTCTTCTGGCTTCGCAGTCGAGGTGGACCCAGAACGCGAGCGGGTGGACCCAGAGCGCGAGCGGGTGGAGTTGGAGCGGGAATGCGCGCCGGATTTCGAGCGCAATGGACCGGCGTCCTGGGCGCTGAAGAAGGGGTTGCTGACACTCCTGCGTTGTTCGCTGCCTGCGCCGAAGGGGTTGCTGGTTGAATTGGGGTCTTCGTAATGAACGACTTCTGCCGACTCCCAGCGGTGCAACTGCGATGTCTGCGCTGCTGGCGTCGGGATGGCCATATCCAGCGTTGGTGACATGGCTCCGCTCGTAAGGCGGCTAGAGTGAACGCCAAGGTATGCGCTGCCTGTGACGGTGTCGTTATCGCCCCACGAGATAGCAGGGCCCGCATCGATACGCCCGAGGAACTGCCGCGTAATAGGTGTCTTCTCGCCGCCACCCGCAAGCTCCTGGGCCAGGTTCGGGTGGTACTGTACAAACGGTTGTAAATCGAACGTGATGGGCTCCTCCTGTGATTTACTCGTCCATGCGGTCCGGACGGAAGGTGTCGACTTCTTGAACATGGTGAGTTTCTCCATGGGCGCCACATTATCAACTTCCTTATCCTGAGCCTGGTACGTCTCCTCCCACTTGTCGTCACCCTCCTCAAGCTTGCTCCATGGTTCGAGATGCGAGCGTCGGCGGCTGGCGTCGCCGTGCTTGTTGCGCGGGGTGCCGAGGGCTCGCCGGGTGCGCGCATTCTGCTTGAGGTGTCGTGAGTAGCGCCTATAGAACCACAGGCCAAGAATAATCAGCGCAGAGGCGCCGATGAGTGCACCCACACATGCACCGATGACTGTGCTCATGGGAATGGGGTGGGTACTGGCGGCGGATGCCACTGTCGGAGTGGGGGTATCTGTATCTGTTGGTGTTGTTGGTGTTGTTGGTGTTGTGGGAGCGGTGGTAGTGGGGAAGACGAAGTTGGGGACTGCTTGGGAGGGACCTGGTTGTGCGGCAGTGTCGAAGACGAGACTGGTTGCAGTTGCAGCGGGGATATCGTCGACTACGATCGCGGTGTTGTCGATGCCTGCAACGCCTGTTGGAGGGGCGACAGGGTCGACCTGTCGCCTGAGAATGTGGCGGTGGGCGACATGGGCCACCATTGAGTAGTGCGAGGGTGAACGAGCGGAAGAGAACTAAAGAGTGTGGAGGGTGAAAACTTAAAAGTAAGATCAAAGTCTGAGGGTAGGGGTGATGATAAACGTCAGCGTTTCACAGGGAACAAGGCAAAGGATATTTAGACTGCGCACAGGTAGGAAGGAGAACAAAGCTCGGTGCTAGTGCAGCATGCGGGCAAAGTAAAAGTAAAAGCTTGCGGAGCGGACACGGTCGTCGTCGTCGTCGTCGTAGAGAGTCAGATGCAACGGCGTGGGACCGATTCTGATCAAATGTAGCCGTAACCGCCAAGTCACGTTTCATCACGAATCCCGTTGCATGCCTGGCACACACACGCACAACAGAGGCAGCATCTGTCTGGAACACAGTAGGGGCAACGCAAACGCAGTCTAATACTCAGCAAAGTCTCAGCCAAGTCGCGCTAAAGCACGATACAGGACATTTTGACATTTTGATTTGTTTTCCGAATCTATGGTGATCGGGGCTAAAATTAGCGACTGAATCCATTTCGAAACATGTGTTGCAGACCTATAAGGCTCATTTTTATTATCTATGTCGCCTTTATCTCATCCTCCCATCTCCAATGCGCCCTCATACAACCCACATCTTCCTCACAGGCGCCACCGGTGCGCGTTTACTCTCTTTCCGTGCAGGGTGCACGTCGCTGACACGCATTGCGCAGGGTACATCGGGGGCAGCGTCCTCACGCGCCTCTTGTCCCACAAGTTATCAGACACCTTTGGTATCACTGTGCTCGTGCGGGATCCGGCCAAGGCAAAGGAGTTCCGCACGCTTGGTGTCAAGGCCTCCATTGGATCGAATTCGGATACCAAGTTGCTGAGGCAGCTTGCGGCGGAGGCGGATGTCGTGTTTGCTTGCGTGAGTACCCCGATAAAACAATAATACATTGTATCGCCTGCGCAACTAATCGCGATGACGCGGGTGGTATAGGCCAATGCGGATGATCTTGAGGCTGCGAAAGCGATACTGGCGGGCCTGAAAGATCGATTTGAGAAGACGAGGAGGACGCCATCGTTAATCCACACAGTTCGTTCCTTTACTTCCCGCTTTCCCCCTCCGATCCGCGCAGTCTCATCCTAATCTGACCTTTTTCTCGCCACTTCAACAACCTCCTTGAACTTGCGTCTTCTGAATCCACCAGTCAGGAACTGGTAAGGTTTTCATGGCAAAGGGTCTTTCGCGTCTAATCATCCGTCGGTGAAGGTGTCCTCGTCGATGATGCGCGCGGGATGTACTCGACTACGGATGTGTACTCCGATCTCGACATACAAAAGCTGGAATCACTGCCCGTGACACAACCGCACCGAAACGTGGATCTGACGCTCGTCGACGCCGATGCTCAAGGTTCCTCCCTTCCCTCATCTTCACCAGTTTCAGTACCAATGATACTGTATTCGATTTTATCGCCAGGATACGTCAAGACGCACATTGTGCTGCCTAGTACCATCTATGGCCTAGCGTCGGGTCCGCTGGTGGACTTGGGATTACAAAATCCGCGTTCACAACAGATCCCACAACTGATAGAGCTAAGTGTGCGACGCGGGGAGGTGGGGTATGTCGGGCTCGGGAAGAACATCTGGCCCCATGTCCACATAAAAGAAGGTGACAGCCCATTCCCGCATCAATTGAATCTATTGAATCTACTCGGAACTAATCACCAATAACGCATCCCGCATCTGTGATTCAGTGAGCGATCTGTACATCCTCATCTTCGACCACATCCTGTCGCCCAAAGAGGCCGACCCCGCGCACGGGCGCTTTGGGTTCTACTTTGCCGAGAACGGGGAGTACGTGTTGTGGGACCTCGCAAAGGCCATCGCGTCTGCGCTGCGTGATGCGCGCAAGATTGCGAGCGACGTGCCGTCGAGGTTCAGCGACGAAGAGCTCGAGAGATATTTCCCTGGTGGGACGAGTTATGGCAAAAACTCGAGGTGCAGGGCGGACAGGGCCAGGGCGATGGGCTGGAGGCCGAGGAAGGGTTATCAGGATCTGTTGGCGAGTATCAAGGGGGAGATCTCGGGATAATGCAGGGTTTATGTTTCTTCCTGCTGCACATTCTTTGGCTTGAGTCCTAACATTATCTACCCTAGTGTTTCGTGTACACAAGGGTGTCCTCTGATTTACTTCGAATTCGAATTTCGGAGGCCAATGCTAATTGAGCACCTATGTCCTCATTCCGTCACCGATCAATCTGGCCCTGGGTGGCCCCTGGTTCTTCAAATTTTTTATATGCCACGCGCAGTCAGCACGCAGCCACTTCGAGCCAACTGTCACCTATAGAGAGCCATAGCTATGGGTCCACATATTTTCCCATTCCTCTCTTAGCACTCACACCCCCCGAAGCGAGCTTCACACAGACGGCGCGCTGTACGCCCCCCTGTGCAGTTCATTTGTGCGGTTCTATTATCTGAACCCGTCCCTCCTTACCTGCCACTCTTTTGACCTTACCAGTCCATACACTGTACAGCGTATACGACTTTCTCCCGACGCACACCTTCTCTCGTCATGCCTGCTTTACATCCATTACGACTCACGCGCCGAGCCGGGTCTTCCGAACATGTCGACGGGATTTATATCGCGGGGTTCTGTTTCGCCGGCGCCATCCTTCTCGGAGGACTGGTTTGGCTGCTCATCCGGTATCATCGAAAACGCGCGGCGAAGAAACGAGCCGATAAGCGTGGCGCAGCGGTCATTTCTGTTCGTGGCGTTACACAGGACGGCCCACACACAGAAAAGAGCGAAGCGAACATGTGAGAATCATTCCTCGCCAAGGACATGTCATTTATCTGACAGGTTCTCTACAGCCCTCAGACTCAAAGTGCCGCATTCTCTCGGCAGCAGATAGGTACTTCCGTCGCGCTGCCCGACAAGGCGCTCCAACGTCCTACTCGGATGCAAACAAACGCAGATGTCATCAACTACCACCGCCAATCAGGCAACTTTCCCAAACCCTTCTCCCTTGCGCAGTCCACCGGGACCCCTGCTAACAACGGCGGCGGCGACCGCAAATCCTTCATGAGCCACAAAAACCGCTTCTCCGTCACCGCCTCCGAACCGAACTCTTCCGTCGACGTGACCCCCACCTCCGGCAACGCGCGCAAAGTGCGCCAGCTCTTTCACCCCGTGCTTCCCGACGAGCTGCTGCTCGCGCACCCGGGGGAGCGGCTCACGCTTGTGCAGTCGTTCGACGACGGCTGGTGCCTTGTCGGCCGCGAGGGCGGCGCAAGTAGCGCTAAAAGGAAATCACTGTTCAAGCAGCGTGATGTTACTGTGGCGCCGGCCGAGCGCGATGTGGAGATGGGGGTGGTGCCCGCGTGGTGCTTCGTCAAGCCGGCGCCTGGGGTGCGCCCGGAACGCCCGATTCGCAGCACGAGTCTGGGGATTACGGTTCATATGACGGCGCCTGCGCCTGGGCTCGCGCAGAGGGACAATGTCATCTCGTGGTCTAATTTCTGAGTACGAGGAATGCGCGCGGCCGGGGTTCTGGAGTTTGACGAGACTTTATTACAGCATCTCCTAGGTTCGTCCAGGCAACTTGACATCCACGCGACCTAATGGAGCTCGACGCGTCGTGATGACCGTCTCGTTCATTCCTATACTGAAATGTGGAATCATCGTTGACCCATCACCCATTCACTGTCTGTCAGTGCATATCGAACACACATACTTACTGTCCCTGCAATCTCCAGAGTCCATGCCCCTTAACTCTACGTAGGTTGTCAGGTAATAAACTGACTTCATCACCATCATCCTCCAGCGTCCATTCCGTTTTCCTTACACAACCATAAACACATACGCATTCGAACTTGTACATATATCTGATGATACGACTGGCACTGTGGACGCTCTGCAACTGCGTACCATACTCTGAGTAATGCTCATACCTACAATTTTATAGCCAGCGGGGAGGAACTTATGTGATGGTGAGATTTATGGCAAGGCATCGGAAGCAGTCCTGCGGCCAATGGGAGGCAGGCAATATCGACATAATCTAAGATGTGTAACGTTGTTAACATCTGGCATGTGAATGGCTGGAGGTTCGCCGGGAGATATTGACCATATATATCAAATTCGGGAGTTGGTGAAGGCCGAAGTACTGCCTCCAGGGCTTTAAATTGTACGGTCAGGTTACGTACCTCATACCCCGGCTTTTCTACCAAATACTCCCCACCCAATTAATCTGGACGAAATAATGGCGTCGAAGCAATACACGAAGGAGGAAATCGCGAAACACAACAAGCAGGGCGACTTGGTGAGCCGTCTCTTGATCCGTTAACACCACCACTGGTTAATATGGCTATCTTGGACTGCAGTGGATCGTGGTTGACTCGAAGGTATATGACCTGTCGAGGTTCGCAGCGATGCACCCTGGTGGTCTTTCCGTGTTGTTGGACGAGGAAGTTGGTAAGTACGTTTTATCTCAACTCGTAGCTCTTTGAACCCTGACCGCCTTATGAACCTAGCTGGACAGGATGCCACAAATGCCTTCTTCAGCCTTCACCGGTACGAGGTACTCCTTAAACCACAGTATTCACGTCTGCAAATTGGTGTCGTCGTGGACGAGGAACAGCAAATTTTTCCCCGCGCTATTGGCGCGCTGAGCAAGGTACCCTATGCCGAACCAACATGGCTCACCGAGGGTTACTACAACCCATACTTCAAAGACGTGCGTGATATTCTCTAAGCTGCCGTTGTGGGAAGCTGAACCCCTCCCTTATAGCACCATCGCCGCTTCCAGGCTGCATTCCGGAAATTTGTGGAGGAGGTTCTTCTGCCAGACGCACAAGCCCGCGAGGAGGATGGAAAGCGGCCCTCACAGAGTGTATTCGACGAGATGGCGAAGCAGAACCTCATTGCCATGCGTCTAGGGCCTGGCAAACATCTCAAGGGACGCGTCTTGATGGGTGGAATTGTGAAGCCGGAGGAGGTAAGGAGACCCGTACATTGTGGGATCCAAGACAACTAAAGCAAGCCCTTGTGAGCAGTTTGATTACTTCTATGAGCTCATCATGGCTCAGGAGGTTGCACGAATGAATGCTCGCGGTTACTATGACGGTTCAGGAGGGGGCACATACATTGGTCAGTAGTATTCAGTCAAAAACGCGTCGATGCTCATGGTCCCATAGGGCTTCCCCCGGTCATGAATTTTGGAAAGCCTGCTATTCGTGACAAAGTCATAGCGGACGTCTTTTCTGGAAAGAAATTTATTTGCCTGGCTATCTCTGAGGCATTTGCCGGCAGTGATGTCGCTGGACTCAAGTGCCATGCCAAACGCGTCAAGGACGGGAGGGACGGCTGGGTTGTAACCGGAACGTGAGTTAGCTTCTTTCACGCGCATTCCGACTACATATTGATTGTCTGCTTGATTCTCCAGCAAGGTATCTTACTCGACTACTTCTATCATTGTCCTTTCACGACTAATCTCTTCCACGATCATTTAAACTAGAAATGGATCACGAACGCCACTTTCTCGGACTACTTTACAGTCGGCTGCCGCAATGATCAGGGCGGCATGGTCGTGCTTCTCATCGAACGGCAGGAGGGCGTTGAGACGAAACCAATCAAGACATCCTACTCCACTACTGCGGGTACTGGATACATCACCTTCGATAACGTGTTTGTTCCCTACGAGAACACCCTTGGCTCCGACAACGGCGGCCTCCAGGTCATTTTGAGCAACTTCAACCACGAGCGGTGCGTGTTGCGAATATTTTTTCAGGCTATCGAAGTGCTAACGTATTCATTATTATTTAGATGGGGTATGGCCTGCGGTAGCGTCGGCGCCCAGCGGTACATCGTTGAGGAATGCCTCAAATGGGCAACCCAGCGCCAGGTCTTCGGAAAACCTCTCACATCGCAGGCTGTCATTCGATCAAAGCTCGCTGCCATGATTGCGCGCGTCGAGAGCGCGCAGAACTGGATCGAGAATGTGACGTACCAGATGACGCATATGAGCTACAAAGAGCAAGCAACACATTTGGCTGGCCAGATTGCATTCGTCAAGAAGTATTGCACAGAAACGGCTCAGGAGACTGCGCGCGATGCTGTCCAGGTGCGATATTCTTGATCTCTTCTTTAGACTGAAAACTGCTCACAAGTTGTAGATCTTCGGAGGACGTGGTATCACGAAGACAGGTGAGCTGTCATAATTTCACAAGTAATGCAGCCCTAACAATTCTCGTACCGCCAGGAATGGGCAAATATATCGAACATGTAGGTTTGCTATGTAGCGGTCTTGTGCTTTCTTTCTGATCTTTCCCATTCCACCTTCAGTATCACCGTACGGTTCCTTTCGATGCGTAAGTCAGCCAGGTTTCGTCATTTTGCAACAAAAACTGAGGACAACGTCGCGGCATCTAGAATTCTTGGAGGAGGTTAGTTGTCATTCTTTGTCTCCCTTGGTGTGTTTTCATCTCTGCTTCTCAGCCGAGGACGTTCTTGGAGATCTTGGTGTCCGCCAAGCCTTGCGCAAGATGCCCAAAAATGCCCGTCTATGATACGTGTGTATATCAATACCAAAAGTCGCTTCATGGGATTTCGACAAGGAGTATGTATCATTTAAGTGCTTAAGTACTCAATGTCATTATTCATACATTTGGCATCGGCCTGGTACATGTGCCCCCGGTCCGGGGGGCCATGGCCACAGTTGTTGTAGTCCAACTTTAAGTCAACTTTAAGTACAGGATCTTGCACAGGCTTTGATTTACGACTTATCTTGCGACGTCTCTTGGAAGTTGGGAGTCTTGGAACTGGTTTCAACTCCTCTAACATCAGGTTTCTCCATCTGGGTAATACGTCCCCATAAGTTTGGTAATACATAGAATCCCCTATGATTGCCCTATGATCGCCGGGGCCTCCTTGAGCTTGAGGCTTGCTCGCGCAAACCCGAATTCGACACTTGAGCTTGTTCCGCCTCCTTGCACTCAATAGCTATGTCATCACTGTCCCTCAGAATGGTGTTCACGAAGGAGAGTGTTTCCAAGGTACTTCTAGATTGTCCCTTCAGCGCGTGCACTGAACGATTGCATTCTATCTACTCCCGTCCCGAAGCACAACACTCCGGATGACCTGGTGAGCATCATACGCAACACAAGCATACTATGTATTCTCTAACACATATTCTGTGTGCAGTGGGTGATAATAGACGACTCGGTGTATGACCTCTCCAAGTTCGCAGCGTTGCATCCTGGCGGCCGTTCTGTACTTTTCGACGAGGGCGTTGGTACGTCGGTACGCTCAACCATTCTCTGCTTTTCGCTGATGTCGTAACCCAACTCTCAGCTGGAAGAGACGCGACAAAAGCCTTCTATAGCCTGCACCGCTCCGAGGTTCTTCAAAGGCCACACTATGCGCGTCTGAAGATTGGCGAGATCGACGGCCCCAAACGACGCGACTACGCGCCCAAACAAGAATCCCTGAGTGATGTTCCATATGCAGAGCCTACCTGGCTAACGCCTGGGTACCATTCTCCGTATTATAAGGATGTGAGCCCGCCCATATTGCTTTCCCTTTCCCTTGACGTTAAGATGTAAGTTAGAGTCATCGGCAATTCCAAACCGCGGCCCGAAAATTCGTCGATGCTACTATTTTCCCAGATGCCCAGGCTCGAGAAGAAGACGGGAAGACTCCTTCTAGACATGTTTTCACCGAAATGGCGCGAATGAACATCATTGCAATGAGACTTGGGCCGGGAAAGCATTTGAAAGGTCGTGTTCTCATGGATGGCGTGATCAACCCTGATGAGGTGCGTTTAGATCTGCGCCAAGAGCCCGAAGCATGCCTAATCAGTCCCCTTCGGCTGCAGTTTGACTGTTTCCACGAATTAATTCTCGGCCAAGAACTTGCCCGTATACATGCGCGGGGTTACAGCGATGGACTGGGCGGTGGAACATGTATTGGTGAGTAATATAGCTGTCGTCCTCTTGAATCTGCGCCTGGTAGCCAACTGGCTTATGCAGGGCTACCCCCGGTGCTCAATTATGGAAGACCAGCATTACGGGACAAGATTGCCACCGAAGTGTTGGATGGAAGAAAATTCATCTGCCTTGCCGTCACTGAGGCTTTCGCAGGAAGCGACGTCGCCGGCATTAGGTGTCGCGCCAGACGCGTTGATGGTGGATGGCTGGTGAACGGAACGTGAGAGTGGTCTCTCCTTTTCCGTGAGGCTGGCCGCTGACTGGTAATTCATGGAATCAGGAAGGTAGGTGCAACCAATACACACGCTAGGCGGTCGATTCACGAGCTCCAGAAATGGATCACGAACGGCATGTTCGCCGACTATTTTACTACCGCTTGCAGGACCGACAAGGGCGGCATCACGTTGATCGTAATCCCTCGAGGAGAGGGTGTCAAGACCACGCAAATAGTCACCTCATATTCGAGTGCTGCCGGAACGGCGCGCGTCACGTTTGATAGTGTTTTTGTCCCATACGAGAATACTCTCGGACCCGATAATGGGGGTCTTCAAATCATCTTGAGCAATTTTAATCATGAACGGTGTGTACATCCTCTGCATTTAGATCTGGCTTTCAAATCCAAATTTCTTGGGAAGGTGGGGACTCACGTATGGTGTCATCTCTGCACAGAGAACCATCGTCGAAGAGTGTCTAAAGTTTGTCCTTCCCCTGCCTCTGGACGACATGTAGAACTGAAGCATATTCATTGAAGATGGTCTACGCAAAGGGAGGTGTTTGGTAAATCTCTCTCTTCACAAGCTGTTGTCCGGTCCAAGCTCGCTGCCATGATTGCTCGCGTTGAGAGTTGTCAAAACTGGCTTGAGAACATCACATACCAAATGACACATATGGATTATCGCCAACAAGGGACCTATTTGGCTGGTCAAATTGCGTTCCTCAAGATGTTTGCGACACGGGGTGCGCAAGATACAGCCAGAGATGCCGTCCAGGTGCGCGCCTTTTTTTCTAAGATGAAGTTGGGGCTGTTGATCTGCTCTCTGTAGATATTCGGTGGACGAGGTATTACTCGTTCTGGCTTGGGGAAGCACATCGAACATGCCAGTTTCTCTCGATTGTGTGGTCCGACTAGCTCAATAATCCATTTTTCATCTAGTATCATCGCACATTACAAATAGACCCGTAAGTAGATTTTCTTTCAAACGTGCCGCCTACTAACCCAATGTGTTTCTCAGTGTTGGAGGAGGAGGTTTGTGTATTGGTTATGACCGTACTATTTCAAGACTTACCCCACTTCATCCAGCGGAAGACATCCTCAGTGACCTGGGAGTACGGCAGGCACTACGGAATATGCCAATGAATGTCCGCCTTTGAGGCCCGACCTTTTAGCACTATCATTGTCCATTCAATCTAATGCTCTTCTTTCTTTTCCTTTTCAACACCATACGTACCCTTAGATGTGATGTTTTAGTGGGCCTAGTGGTTTACCCTGATGCCACTGCGAGACTCAGCAGGTACAAAGCTCCACACAGACAGTACACAGACAGTTTCTTTATTTGATGCTCTGCGCTTTGTCTGCGTTGACTCTTTTACATGCAGTTTATAGAGTGCGCTACAAGTGTCCACCATCTAAATGTCATATATAGAAAACATTTGAGCGTGCGAGCTGGCGCGCGTTAGTTGCTGTTATCCCGCGCTGCTCTTGAAGACCAATATGTTATTAGATTTTTCACAAACGAGCACTCGCTCTATCCTGATAATGCTGTCCTTGAAGCTTACGCCACTTACCAGGGAAGGGGCGGTTCATTCAAAATGTACGCTGTTTTGACACTCATACGGTCTCGTCACCGTCGTTGTATGAGATTCTCGCGCTATCGAGGTTTGCTCATAGAGGGACCGGTCACAGGTCTAACACTCATGTTTACCCCAAAATTTTGCACAAAAATCACCTTCGATGCGCGGACGAAGTTTTTCTCGGATGGGTTTGCGGTTTGTAGAATTTGAGGTGGAAGAGTGAGTGTTGGAGACAATCAAAGGTTGACTGAAATGTAGTGGATGAGGAAATTCCGGGGGGAGTTGAGTACAGCACTGGGTCCCTACAAGAATACGTACTGGTCGTACTGCGATGAACACATAGCTAGGCGATATCTGATTAGATCTGGTCGGATTGGCTCCGGAACATGACAAATTCAAATGTTGCTGCTATCACATGCTACTAGGCCGGGGCACCATGAATATCAGAATAAAGGCCCCATACCAAGCCCGCCGGCTGGATTCTCCTTTGCACTGCACCAACAATGGCATCCAAAGAACTCAAGACTTACTCCCGGGACGATGTTGCCAAGGTGGTTAAACAAACACTAGACAAGGAACTGAGCACTAACACCAGTGGCCTGAATAGCACAATACTGCCGGTGATCTTGTAAGGATTACCCCAGAACCAGTAGTCGTTGTTGACTGAACTGTGTTCAGTGGATTATCATAGACGGGAAGGTGTATGACATCTCCAGATTCAAGGACCTTCACCCTGGTGGAGCCTCCGTCTTTCTAGATGCAGACATTCGTGCGCTATCCAAGTTTCTCTCCGTGTCAATCACTTGGCTGATCCCTTTCAAAGCTGGACAGGACGCGACCGAAGCATTCTACGGTCTCCACAGACATGATATCATCACGAAGCCGCAGTATGCTCGCCTGGTGGTTGGCGTTGTCGAAGGAGAAAAGAGTGTCATTCACAGTCGCGTGGTCGGAGAGTTGAGTAAAGTCCCATATGCCGAACCTACCTGGTTATCGGAGGGCTATTATAGCCCTTACTTTACTGAGGCACATACCGTTATTTTTGTCTCCATATGGTCTGAGTCTGACATCCGTCCTCCAGAATCACCGGAAGTTCCAGAAGGCTATGCGGGTGTTCATCGATGAAGTCGTTCATCCAGATGCCTTGGTAGGTCGTGTTATTTACGCGATGAATTCTGACTCACGGAAGAGAATCTTCTCAGGCAAGGGAAGCGGACGGTAAACCGCCCAGCAAGAGCGTCATTGAGGCCATGGAGTGAGTGCAAATGAACCGCTATCGGTTGATGACTGATGGACGATGCTTCAGGAAGCTCAACATTCATGCCATGCGCATGGGTCCTGGAAAGCACTTGAAGGGTGTGTTCATGGGCATACGACGCGTAGCATCATAAATTTACGCGCTTACCTCATCAGGCTTGAAGCTAATGGATGGCCTCGTTAAGCCAGAAGAGGTCAGTCTGAACTTACCTGTCATCGATGCTGTTATTCATTCAGCGCGTACCTGGGCAGTTCGATTATTTCCATGAGGCATGTCGCGCCGCAGTTCAATAGCCTAGACATCCTTGACATGGAAATCCTCCTGTAGCTCATCATCACCCAAGAGTTTGCCCGATGCGGTCAACGTGGCTACGGCGATGGCGAGTTTTTACTTTTTTTCGCAAGTCATTTCACTAAATACAAAGCTGGTGTAGGCATGATGGCCGGTTCCGTCATCGGCCTTCCACCAGTCCTCAACTTTGGAAGTGAGGAGATCAAGGCCAAAGTTGTCCCAGATGTACTGTCTGGTCGCAAACCCATTTGTCTTGCCATCTCTGAGGCTTTTGCTGGAAGCGACGTCGCTGGTCTTCGGACGTCGGCGGTGAAAACCGAGGATGGCAAACACTGGATTATCAACGGAACGTGAGTGATGTTCCTAGCTTTCCCAGCGTTTGCCTAACAGCTCGCCTTTTTTTCACAACCTTCCTACTTGGCCTTTCCTCCTGCCTTCTCGGACTTTTCGCCGGTTTGGCTGGCATTGATTTCGTGCCTTATATCCCCCTTATCCTATTGCAGAAAGAAGTGGATAACGAATGGAACGTGAGTCGCACACTTTGCAGCCTCCTGTCGTCTGGTTTAACCTTTGTTTCCTAGCTTTGCACACTAGTGAGTTGCACCACACTCTCGTTTGATGTTTACTCAAAAAATCTATTTTAGCTTCACTGTCGGATGTAAGACTGAAGTATGTCAACTTCGCCACCAGGCAATCCCTGTGTCATGTTAATTTATTCCGCAGGATGGCTTTACTGTCATTCTCGTGGAGCGCGGAGAAGGAGTGGAGACGAAGGCCATCAAGACGAGCTATGTATGTGGCAACTTTCTCTGATTACGTCGGTATCTGACATAGTCACAATACAGTCCCCCTCGGCCGGTACTGCCTTCGTCACCTTTGAAAACGTGAAAGTTCCGGTGGAAAACACTTTGGGCCCTGAAGGCAGCGGTATCTTCGTCATGTTAAGGTTTGTTTTTGGTGCTCAACAAAGGTCTTCCTGTTCACGGGCATATGCAGCAACTTCAACCACGAGCGATGGGTCATGTGCTGCTCTTCTGCTCGTTCCCAGCGTCTGATCGTCGAGGAATGCCTCCTGTAAGGCATTTATTCCCAGTTCTCTCTAGTCTCTTATGCGTTGATTAGATGGACGACTCAGCGAAAAGCCTTTGGAAAACCCCTCCACTCCCAAGCAGTTATACGTAGCAAGCTCGCTGCTATGATTTCGCGCGTTGAGAGCACGCAGAACTGGCTCGAAAATCTGACGTATCAGATGAACAACATGGTCAGTCTTCCAATTGCAACTCTCGTCAGCTCCACCCACGAAATTCTCTACTTTCACTACACAGTCATATAAACAGCAGGCAGCGAAGTTAGCTGGGTACGCTATGTTCCACTTCGTCCGAGTCGGAAGACAGCTCATGCGCGTTTGTGAATCTAGCCCCATTGGTTTGCTCAAGATGCATGCCACACGGACGGCGCAGGAAACTGCAACTGATGCGGTCCAGATCTTCGGAGGGCGTGGTATCACCAAGACCGGTATGTCACCCCATTCAGACTCTTTTCCATGTTCAAGGTTTAATTTTGCGTGGCAGGAATGGGGCAGTTCATCGAACACGTTCGTATTTTTTATCAAGTTTCAGTGAACAATGTCTAACTTTTCTCGACCTTCAGTATCATCGCACTGTTCCTTTCGACGCGTGAGTTCTACATCGTTGGTGTATTTGACTGAATGCTTATGATGACTTTTCTTTAGGATCTTGGGAGGAGGTACCTCATGTTTAACGTATCGATTTCTAGACACTCACCCGTTTTTCTATAGCCGAGGACGTGCTGGGAGATCTTGGAGTCCGCCAGGCCATCCGAGGCATGCCCAAGAATGCCAGATTGTAACCATGCTCTTCCAAGCTCAAAACGAAGCTAGACAAGCTCCACAGTTTCCCCACTGTATTACCATCTCACACTGCTTCTCTTTGTCTAACTTATCCTGTACCACACAAGTCCATTGCGCACAATACATACTGGAATGTACAAGTGACTTCATCACTGTCTATGATTGCTTTTTTGCCCCCAAGGCGTCCTAGGGCTCGTACTGGCACCGATGCCCGCTGTGGTGGCGACATAACCAGGACCTGTGGGTTTCCATCCAAGCCACCCCATAACCACATTCTTCGCAAAGATCTCTCCGAAGCCAAGCATGACTCCGTTAACGAAGGGCAGCAGCATGTTAATGGCGAGTGAAGAGAACAGTGCCGTCACACGAGTGCGTGTGGACAACGTTGAGTCGAAGACGGCGAGGGTAGCCGATGTAGGAGCCGGCGCGGGTGGTGTTGGCTGCTCCCGCGAGGGCGACGGGGTCTGCGTGCGTTCTGGGTATGACATCGATGGGAAGGAGGTGATCGAAGACTGGATATCTTCCCACTTCTGTGAGCCGTCTCCTGTGTCCGCGTGTGAATGGGCCCGTGTAATTTGGGTTGGGGGCTCTGGTGCCGTGGTGGTGGAGGCAGAGCTGGCGGTGGTAGCGGTGAGTATAGAACCCTTCGGCAATAAACGTTAGTCTTGCGTGCAGGCAATGATTACTAAATTTCATTTCACCTTTTCGTGCACCGTTTCGCCTGCCAGAAGGTCATCAGCAGGACTGGGAGGCCTCGAGCGCTCTGAAACAGCACTGGACACGGATATTGTCGTGGAAGGGCCCGTCCTATGCTCGACATTCTCCCAGCCAGCGTCGCTGTGCTCATGCTCCGTCGGTTCAGGAACGGGGTCAACTATCCCAAGGGCCTTTCGTCGCTCTACCTCTGCTCTCTCCGCAGCACGAAGAGCCTCCCATCGCTCTCGCTCCTTCTCGGCCTTCTCGCGCGCCTCGGAAGACTGGGCACGCCACGCTTCGACCTGCAATTCATACTCGGCCTTCCAAGAATCATCCGCGGATCCTGAGGATATCGAGGTTTCCGCGAGAGGTTCCGCAGCAGGCTCTACAGTCTCGTTGGGTGTGCTCGCTGTCGTTACCTCAGTCTCTGCGCCGGTGACTCGTGCAGACTGACGACGCGAAGGTGGCGGCGAAAACGCCCGGCTGAGTACCGCCTAAAAATAGGAGTATTCGTATTAGTTTTCAGCCTTGCCAGTAGAGCAATAGTACTGACTTGGAGGACATCTTCAGTCTCGTTGTTGTCTTCCAATGCCATCGTGTGTCGCCGTCGTCCGATCCAGTCCGTCGGCGACTCGGCTGCTCAAGAGTGTCTATCACGTGATTGATGCGGAAGCCACTGCCAGTGCCAGTGCATCAGTGCATGGTCTTAGCCCAAACCAGCCAGAAACGATTGATCTTTTCCCCAGCAAGCATGTACACCCCTCGACGCCGGGACCCATATCTTGGCGCCTTGGGATCCCCCAACCTCCAAGCTCTGGGCGTATTCTGAGTCCTAGGGCGCGCAAGTGATACTTGACAACACTTCACCTTGACTTGCATTGCTTTTTTTTGGTTACAAACAATATGTTTGCTTGAGGCCACCACCCGCGTTTCTTTTCGGGACTACTGCGGGTAACTCCATGCGAATTGGTGGCACGCCCCGCCAGGAGAAAATCGTCCTCAGACAGCATCGAAGTGGGCAAATGCCTGGAGGACATATCGCTAGCGATCTGACGCTGGCATTCTATCTCCTTTGGCTTAACTCGCAGGCTCATGCAAGGCGTGGGCAATGCCTTTGGAAGCTCTCTCTGAAGTTATGAGAAGGGGTTACATTCCCTCATGGCACATTGCCACAAGAGGTCAGGATCATTCGTCCCCTAATCGTCTGCTTTAGTTCACTTTTGTTTCCACAGACCAGCCTCTCAGCAGGACCTATTCTGATGATTGTTCAGACTGGGACAAGATCACAGGACCGTGGTCATCTGATCAAATAGAAGGGTCCGTGTGCATCACATGTACTGCCAATACTCCGACAAGGTCCAACGCCTACTGCTCACGATACGTTCGCAGTTGGCTGCCCTGCATACTACCGGTGAGCGTGGCGATCATTAGCCTTTCGCGAAACATTCATGTTTCGTCGCGGCTCAGCCACAACGATTCTTCTGGCCCGTCAAGCTACATATTTGATAAGAGAGTTGTCGTTGGCAAGTCAATTCAGTGTCAGCGATTCGTAAAGTTCCTTTTGATATACTGCATGGCAGGATATATCAACGGCCCACGGGTGATCAAAAACCTTGCTGCAATTGCAACGATTCGAGGAGCGCTCATCACAAACAAAAATAACGATCTTGTCAACATGAATCTCTTCATCACACAACCGCCAGCTCTGTGCCACAGGGCCGTTTTCTTCCTTGACCATTCCACCGTTCGGTCTGCATCTCTGCATCATCGTGACTTTTTCTCAACGTCATATTCGACCCTTCACAGCCCAGCTTCTCCCGTTATCTGTATTTCGACCGGTGGAGCTGAACACGTGTGCTCTGCCGTTGCTACACTTTCTCCGCCGATCCGTCGCATTTACAATCTCAACTCGCTGCGGAGAACGACTCTCCAAGTGACCACCTAACGAGCTCTCATCTGACCTGACAAATGTGACGTGAAGTTGTTCTGTGGCCTTCGCCGTGTAATGAACTTATCGCAACGTCATCATATCATCGTCTTCCCATTGTCTCAGTATCCTTCGTCGTTTGGTGACTTTCCTTCCAGCCCTTAAGTGCTTCTACACTTCGTTTTTTGTATAACCTGGCCTCACTTGACAAGGCATGAGCCTGAGACACGTCTTGGAGGCATATTCTTCATTCACCGATTGATGGCCTTTTCCCCAATCGCTTCCGCGCCGCGGTTGCCCCTTCGTCTTGTTCCGTTTCACGCGATCCATGGCGATACCTGGGGCTCAATTTCAGCTGTACCATCCACCTCCCCACTGCACCACTGATCGTTGATAAGAATAGGTGGCGTCTAAATTTACCCGGCGACTCTCTGAAAGCCTAAAGGACTACCCAGGTGACGATACATGATGGTCTGAATGTCAGTCAGCAGTTGCGGTATCGTGGCGTGTCGGCGAGTCGCCATCCAGAACTTCGGGCCATTCGGCCAGTTGTGCGTTATATTTGCAATGTTAGGTCAATCATTGTCATTTCGTCTACGAGACATCAACGCCGCTGTGCTGAATTTACCCCTGTATGCGTCATCTTGGCGAACGCCCACCACAATCCTGCTGCAACGAGGTGGACCGCATGTATGTCGAGTTAATCAGCGAACAGAAAAACGCAATACGAGGCGGTACAGGTTGCATTTTGGATCCGAAGCACAACGCGCTATCGCTACATGCTATTTTATTTGCATGAAATTTGTGTGCTTGCGGTGCCGCCTGATGGTAACCTCGCCGTAGTTGCGTCATGGCCGCGGGAGTACGTTGAGCGTTTGCTAACTTGTCCAGATGACGGCAACTTCAGAATCCAAAATATGTGATAACACAAACGATCTTCAGGTCCATCGATTATCTGTGAACTATCAGCTTGCCCAAACTTCACGACACGAATCGTCGACCTGCGGTCTATCCTCAAGGATGGCCTGCACATGATCCCATGGGAAGACCCACCTTCGCAAACGCTGCAAACCCGTGCTCACCACCCCTGGGTAACGTTCGACAGAATGTAATTTCCCGTGGAGGCCGCTCTCTTCACCTTGGCATATCATGCTTCCGGGCCCTGTCCGGGCCCCTCTTGTGTACGCTTCAGAAGCGGGTATCTTTCCTCGTGACCATCCGCGACAAAACTCGAGTCTTCGCCATCCGGTTACACCTTGTGTAAATGACGGAAGCTTCGGAACATCCCACATACTCGGACACTAAGGCTCATCTTCAATCTCGCGAAGCAATCTAGCGTCGTGATCTGGGCGAGTAAGTATTCCCGTTCCAATTCGAGTGCCTGTCGCGATCGCGTGACGGCGCAGCGTGTTCCTACCGTCAACTCCTGTATAAATGGGTCACCCCTCCCATGATCAGTCTTATCCATCCAGGTTCCTTTCGTATACTTGTTTCGTCATCCTGCGGGTGCGTAGTTTCTCTTCTTCGACTGTGCAGCCTCGATTGACTGTCCATTTACAGACAATGTGCAGCCAAGAAGTGTGAATACCGATCCTCCTTTTCGTTCTGTAACGTGTTCCTGACGTTCGTCATAGATTCGGCGACTACTACAGAGGATGTGGCGTAAGCTAGACACAGTTTTATTCTCTTAGCTCAGCGATATTCACAAAGCTCCTTCATGGCCTCAAGCACTTCGTCATGGCATACTACTCTGGAGAAACAAGTGATTGCAATTCAGCATACTGTTACAACAGTGCGTCACATGTCCACAAGGCGCCAAATTGCCCATGTCCGAGGGTCAGGGATTTTTTCCTTCTATGCGTCGATTCACTATTAATAATGCGCAAAAACTGCAGGAGTTCAACGACAATCGAAGAATCCAAAGTATGTTCCACCATATCTGCGACGGATGCAAGACCGCTGCTTTGGACCGTATGACTGGACGCCGTTGAGACGATACTACTCATTGACTTTCACGGGACACCGTCATTCTACCCGTTGTACCACCATCGCATTGTTGTCCTCACTTTCTGTGCCATCATTACTGCATCAGCCTCTATTCCTCAACCTGTTCCGTATATTATCTATCAACACTGGCTTAATTCTAGGGCCTACTCCATGATTTTCTGCTACTCTCATTACTTTACTCGGCCGGATACTTTGTAGCGACGTCTCTAAACTCTACGATTACGATTCCAATGATGAAACATGTGATATACATACAACTAATCGTCCGACGTCAATCTTGAATCAAATCGTTCATCCTTGTTACTGTACATACATAGAAACATAAGTTAGGAACAATTGGAAATTCGCTACATGCGAGACGCCATCGTCACTGTGATACGATCATGATGATGAAGTCGGTTTATTGCCTGACAAACTACGATTAGTAATTACTCGATCAATACTCGATACTGTAAGTAGTTGAATGTTGAATGAGACCCAAGATGTAAATTTCAAAACGGGTGCCGCTATCGTGAATGACCTTCGATGACCTGAACATTTGACTCCACGTGAGAGCTAAAAACGTTTACCCCCACGTTTGATAGGTTGCCTGGTGCCTCGTTTCACAATTCCACCCCCACCCCCGCCTTTCAACTGTGCGACACGCCGCTTCCGCTCATCTTCGCTGTCGTCATCGCTTGACGACCCCTTGGCGACGGGCTTTTTCTGCTTCTTAGCAGGAGGCCGGACGGGGGAGGTCTCTGAATCTGCGCCCGAGCCTACTGCGTCCTTTGAGGTGGATGGTTCTGGGGACACATGCGGCGCGGGGCTAGCGCGCCTCGGGGATTCACTACCAACTAGTGGGGTGGCCTTATGGCGGGAGATAGATGGTGCGTCCATCGCCTCATCTTTGTCGACAAGAATGGACTCGTCTTCCTCGGACTCGGTGGCTGAGTCGTCATAGACAGGTGGCTTTCCGGAGCCGGCCTCCCCAACAATGGGACTACGCGTTAGATCTGGCGGGGTATCTTTGACGGGCTACAATAAGCTTTAGCGTTTATAGCTGCCAGCAATGAATTGAATATTGACGTGCCTCGATGCGCCGAGAAACACTTGCGGCAGGGACCGGCGAAGGTGATCGCACTTTAGGCGGCTGTTCAACTTGTAGGTCCGGACTTTCAGCGGTGGAGATGATTGAGGCTGGACCAAAAGACGAAAGCCAGCCACAAGAAGGCGTCAACGGTGAGCAAGTGGTGTATGGCTTGTCATACGCACGGAGATCGGGGATGAAGTTGAACATGGCGGTCATACGACGGAGAGTGGATGCCATGCGAGGTTTTGATATGGCGTTCTTGATATGTGTATCGACCGACCTTCTCGCCGTACGTCCCACTTTGTCGACAGCCTGGGCAGCGGTGAGGTATAGAAGAGATCAGCGTGACGTTACACACAGAGAGAGATGCGCGGTTGGGGATTGCTCGCCTTTTCAACATCAGCGTCTGATAGTTCTCCGACGGCCTGAGGAGAGGAGAAACCCAAATGGTTCAAGCTAATGAGCGGGAAGATCAGGTGCTTCGATATGATCTCAGCAGACGCTTTGTATCCCAGAAAGCACGTTTCCCATCTCCATTCAAACGTATCGCTGGTCAGTTTGAGGGCTAGATCCTAAGTGAACGCGCGCGTCACTCGGATTGAAGTGGTTCTGCCAAGTCTGAACGTCACTTACTGCATATTTGGACTCAACGATCTCGAAGGAGGTGTCGTTGAAGCCGCCGAGGGTGTGGAGCCTAGAGATGAGCTCAAGCGTGCTCGTTCGCCACTTGTTTTCGATGTCTTCCTCTGATGCTGAGTAGAATGGAGAACATGTGCGATTGCATTCACGCCAGCGACGGGCGAACTGTTTGCCTGACAATACTAATGCATGGGAGGCCGACACAGATCAGACCAAGACTCGATCTACGATGGTGTATGGAAACACCTTCCGTCCACACTGATTTCGTATCGGTCACCAGCACGCAACAGGAGAGATCGACTGTGTTTGAATAGAATTTCTGATATACATGCTAAGCTTTTATGGCATAGAGACGTGTATAGAGCCAACTGACGAATAGGTATGGCGTTGATGTTTGACTGTCCGTCTTGACGAGCCATTCTTTACTCAGTAGGGATTTGGAATGTTCCTAGAAGCCAAGCACAAGAGACGAGTAAGACACGGCGACCTAAAGTTTCTGGATCGAATAGCGACCTCGGAGAAATGTTCCATACTGCCCATTGTCGTTTGTAAGTGAACTGATGATAGTCACACTAGAAAAGCACTCGAAAGGCCTGGCTGTGATGTATCTAGAAGATCAGAAGCGGTGGACTGGTCTTGACGCTGATCTGATTTAGGTCTGCAGCAGTGAATGAGAATCGTAATGGTGGTTTTGTGGTATCGCAATTAGACCCCAGGGGCTCCAGGAGTCCAAGAGGCCTCAGTCTGTGATGTCGGTGTACAGCAGTGCAGTGGAGGATCGGCAAATGCCGATCCGGAACGCCGTTACACCCAACGACGACCGGCCCTGGCCCCTTCATGGTTCCCGCTCCTTGAGAACACGACAAACGCACAACAAACGACTGGCCAGAGAGTCCTATCTCAACGAAACTCATGACCGGCATCGCTTTGCCGGCTCCGTGAAGCACAAACAATAATGGGCTATGAGGAGGGAGAAATTTATGAGTCGCCTTCCACCTCGTTTCCTGCGATCTCGGCACCGAGCATATCTTACCATCCGTCGTATGAATGGCCTGGGGAGTCCTCGACTACCCTTTCCCCTTCACCACATCCATATCAAACACCGATTTCAACGCCTAAACCAGCCCCAGCGAACGCTCTTCGACCCAATCAACCGACATTTCGCCTCGTCGTTCTCAGCTCATCCATCCTGCCCCCCAAACACCGGCTTGCAGTCATAGACGGCTACTCTGAGATTCAATTTGGGCGGGATGTGGCCCCTGCGGGGTCAACGACGCCGAAAATACGGCTCAAGGAGATGGAGGTGTCCAAGGTGCATGCGACAGCGTATTGGGACGCGAGCCGAAAAGAGTGGGGGGTGGTGGACATGGGGTCTGTGCATGGCACATTCTTGCTATCCGCGTCGGCGGCCACCACGGGGAACGACATGGACCGTGGAGTGAGGCTGTCACCGCCACGGCAGGCGAGCATTCCGAGGAAGATGGGCCATATGGATCGCCTTACGATTGGTGGAACGACTTTCCTTCTTCATATGCATGAGGATCGTCTTCCTTGCGAGGAGTGCTGGACCAGTGGGAAGGATGAAATCTCTCTGTTCCCGATCTCCAAACGCGCGAAGACTATCACGGCCTCATCTCTGGATGTCACCCCGCTGTCCGGGTATACCCCGAAATCCGCAAATGACCCTAGGAAGTCTTTGACGATGCTCAAGCAATCATTGCTTACTTCGCATGGTGACTCGAGCCTTCGACCGAAATCCACACCTCCTGGGGTGGGGCATGCCTCAGCACAATACGTGGATCGGTCGGCGCGTCGACGGGCACTTATGCCGGCCTCACACCCAGACGCTCCTGGGACTTGTTCAAACTCTCTCTCGCCAGGCACATGGGTAGAACCACCACCACCAACCCTGCGCTCGAAGTCCCCCGTCGTGGAACCACTATCCCAACCTCCTACCCCGCTGACCTCTTCCAACGTCGGTCACCGCCTGTTGATGAAGCAAGGCTGGGAGCCTGGCACTGCGCTTGGTCCCGCGCTTGATACGGAAGAGGGGCGAATTGGGTTGGTAGAGCCTATTGAAGTTAGCACGAACGTGAATCGCGGGGGCCTCGGTCTCAAACGGAGGTTGACGGTGAGCATGCCGCCACTTTCGGATCCTGATTGGAAGGAAAGGGCAAAACGGCGGCGGTGGGAGGGAGCCTGATCCTTTTTTGGTCTCCATATCCTGATATGCATGGTATGGACCTGCGGATCCCTTGTATGTAGTTAGGCGCGACGGGAAATTTACACGTGGTTTTCCAGAGATTTCAGGAGACTGTGCGTGTAGACAAACCCTCAACGTTCAACGTCAGCGCTCAGCGGTGGCAGCGCCCTACTGGGACCCACTCGAACCCATACACTCTTCGTGGGTGGTCTGGCTATAAATAGTGCGTGGGAAGAACGCGCTCGCGCGTCGCGTCGCGTCCCTGCCTCAAGGCGTCGCGTTATTTGCCCGGTATTTGGTTCGCGATCACGTGTAAAGTTGTTCGAACCAAAAGTTGGTTTCTGTCTTCCTCTTGAGGCTGACAAGTTGGATCCCCCTTGCTCTTCAATTCTTTCTGGATCTTCCTCTGTCTCTCTGTTCGCCCGAGGTTTTGTTCATTTCTTTTGAACTGCCTTCTATCCTTTCTCCTTCCCACAAGGCATCCGTCAACAACACCGCCATCGCTCAAGTTGTTCCAACCATCTTCTAACAGTAAATATTTCTCTACGTATATATCATGGCTACCAATCACGCCCGCGTACGTTCCTTGACTCCTCCACTGCATTCCGAAACTCACGGTCGAACAGCTGCCCCAACGCCGAGGACTGGCTCAACGTGTCAAGGCTGATGAAAACGCAATGAGTAGAAATCTACGTCAGCCGTCGAATGTCGCCGTCGCAGGTCCAGCACGCTTTTCAGCAAAGGAATCCAATGTTGGTAAGCCCGCTCAACGACAAGCTCTGGGCGAAGTCACCACCATTGCTGTGAATCGCAAGGTACAATCGATGCCACCCTCATCGGGAGCGCCCTTGGCTGACATCATTCATTCCAGCAGGATACCGTCACCAAACTGAACAACGGCAAGGGCAAAGAGGTCCCCGGGAGCCTCAAGCGCGGTCGTTCAGATTCAACCACACTTGCCCAACGAGTCCCTCGCGGCCCCGGCCGTGGTCAAGTTGCGCCACCCGTCGCTAACGCCGTCACTGCCCGCGTCCCCCTCACTCGCATCCATGGTCCCACTGCCACCAACAAGCGTGTGTCGCGCGTTTCAGCGTCCGCCGTTGCCGCCAAGGAAGTCAATGAGGTTCGCCGCGATGAGGCTCAGATCGCCATGGACATTGAGGACGACATCGCCGCCGCCGAACGCGAGGTCGCAGAGGCCGACGTCAGCCTCCTGCAAGGCGAGGACCAAGTCGAGCCGATGTTTGATCTCGAAGACAGCGATGACGAAGAGGAGACTGCACACCTCCCGCCTCCCGCCAAGATGCAGCGCGTCTGGCCCGAGGTTTCCACCGACCGCAGATTGAGGTACAAGCGCGAGGTCGACGCCGTCCACGAGATGTTTCAAGATCGGATAGATGTCCTGGACCCGTCCATGGTGTCCGAGTACTCTGAGGAGATCTTCGAGTACATGCAGGACCTTGAGGTTCGTACTACTTCCTACAATTCTTCTGCGTGTCGTTACCAACCCCGATCTTGTGCAGGAGGAGATGATGCCCAACCCAGATTACATGGTGGCCCAGCCTGAAATCTCATGGGAAATGCGCCAAACGCTTGTCGACTGGCTGCTCCAAGTTCACCTCCGCTACCATATGTTACCCGAGACGCTGTGGATTGCCATCAACATCGTCGATCGCTTCCTCACCAAGCGCGTGGTGTCGCTCGTCAAGCTCCAGCTGGTTGGAGTGACGGCCATGTTCGTTGCGGCCAAATACGAGGAGATCCTAGCCCCATCAGTGGAGGAGTTTGTGTTCATGACCGAGGGTGTGTATCCCAAAGAGGAGATTTTGAAGGGAGAGAGGATCATGCTGCAGACACTGGAGTTCAGGATCTCGCAGTACTGCTCACCCTACAGCTGGATGCGGAAAATTAGCAAAGCGGACGACTACGATCTTCACACACGGACGCTGAGCAAATTTTTGACCGAGGTGACGCTCCTAGATTACCGGTTCCTGCGAGTGAAGCCGAGTTTGGTCGCCGCTGTCGGGATGTACTGCGCAAGGAGGATGCTGGGTGGTGGATGGGTGAGTTTCATTGTTTATACGTGGGATTCGGTGTGGGGCACGGTGTTCTCGCCCATTTCGGATCTAACCTTGGATCATGTGACTGACTGCCTTCGATTCAGGATGAGGCGTTCGTGTTCTACTCGGACTACACGGAAGAGCAACTGCTCCCTGGCCACAACATGCTCATCGAGAAGCTGACGGAGCCCAACTTCGTGCGCCAATACGTTTGCAAGAAGTACGCCAACAAAAAGTTCCTCAAGGCGTCGCTCTTCGCTATCGACTGGGCGGTCTCCCAGGTCAACGGGCGGGGCATGGTGCTCGAGCCATGAGCGGGACATTGTGCGCTCTCTCCTGTCTTCCTCTAGTCGTGTATTCTCGATCGCATCACACATTCCATTTATCACCGCATCCATCCATCCAATTCCATCTTGATATCTAATTCTATATCTTCCCTTGGTTCTCAGTTCACATTCACATTCTCCGCTGTCACTTGCAATTGCATCTCATCGTGATTTATTCTCGTTTCTTAGGCTTGTTCTTTCCTCGTGCTTTTCTATTGCTGTCGACTCTTGCCGCAAAAATCCCTTTTGTTCAGTTTGGGGGCCTTTCCATTTCCTGTCCCCCATCTGTTTTAATCTCGTCGGCGCAAGTCTCGAGTTAATGCCTTGAACACACCTACTAGTCCATGTCCCGTCCATGTCTCTCATGATCGTTCACGTCTATGCTCCGCATACATCCCATCGTTTCCCTTTTTCTATTATGTCACTCGACACCGAGCCTCTCTCTATCTCATGTCTCTTCTCTCGCCATATCTCGTCTCTCCATCTCTCATTTATTTTTTTCTCTTGTTATTGTTTTGTCAAAAGCCGCCCAACCCAATATCCCTGGTACTGGAGATCACCCCGTTCCTTTCGTTCACGCCGCACACGCACCCGTTCATCGTACATGATTCTTTACTTTGACGCCGATAGCCTGTACATGATACATCTTGCGCAGCGCGCTTGCAGCCACCTACCTATTCATTGATTTGCCACGCCATCGCTTTTCCTCTGTGATCCTGAGAATGAGATGTACAGTGTTGACAGTCGGCAACCCGTGTTATCGTGGTTCGGAAGAGCTCCTCCGAGATTGGTTACATAAGGGCCCGGATCCAGATTGCGGACATGGCAATCACATGCACCGGGGGAGGGTATAAGTTCTACATACGAACGCCAGACCCAGCGCGACCATCTCTTTCTCTCTCTAGATATCACGATGTCTCTATCTTTCAAAGGACACACCGTAGTTGTCACCGGTGCAGGTGGTGGCCTCGGTAAAACGTGCAGTTTTCAGTTTAACACTTTACCCCGCATCGGCGACTAATGAACGCCATTGCTACCGAATAGTTACTCACTCTTCTTTGCATCGCGCGGGGCGAACGTGGTCGTGAACGACTTCAATGGCGCTGCGGCCCAGAAGGTCGTTGACGACATCGTGAAAGGTGCGTTCGTGCGATACGGGCCGAAGGGAACGGGCGCTGATCCATCCGAGCTAGCCGGTGGAAAGGCCGTTGTCAACACCTCCTCTGTCACCGACGGCGCTGCGGTCATTAAGAGCGCAATCGATGCGTTCGGCGGTGTCACGATCCTCATTAACAATGCTGGAATCCTGCGCGACAAGGGGTGCGTACAACTTGCAGACCTTGTGGGCGGTGGGACTGACGCGGGATCCGTAGATTCAAGAACATGTCAGACAAGGAGTGGGACCAGATCACGGAGGTGCATTTGAAGGGTGCGTTTGCGTGCACCAAGGCTGCCTGGCCCCATTTCCGGAAACAAAAATTCGGGCGCGTCATTAATACTGCGAGCGCCGCTGGCTTGTACGGTGCGTCTCACCTCCTTTGACCGTTTTTCACCTTTTTTGACGCTGTATATAGGCAACTTTGGCCAGGCTAATTACAGCGCGGCCAAGATGGGTCTCATTGGTTTCACGAAAACCCTTGCGCGCGAGGGTGCCAAGTACGGCATCAAGTCCTCCGCAATTGCTCCTGTACGCGCCTCCGTTCGGTGTACCAGACACCCGCTAATCACGACCATAATTTAAAGATTGCGGCGTCACCTATGACAGAAACTATTATGCCTCCTGAGATGCTCGCCAACCTGAGCGTAAGTCGAGTACTCTACCCGGTGCTCAAGAAATAACAGGCTTTTTTCCATAGCCCGAATACGTCGCACCATTCGTCGCGACACTCAGCCACCCCGACGCCCCTGATGCATCCGGCAAGGTTTTCGAGGTCGGTGCAGGTTTTATTGCGGAGATCCGATGGGAGCGCAGCAATGGCACAGTGTTCAAAACCGACTCGAGCTTCACACCATCTGCGGTCAAGGCCAAGTGGGAGGAAATCACTGACTTCAGCAATGCTTACTACCCCAAAGACGTGACGGACGTTGACTCCAGGGTAAGGCCGTGCTGAGACGACGCTACAGGTGCATTTTTCATTTAGTTTTCTCTACAGGGCAAACTTGAGCTGGCACAGACGCTTCCTCCCAACAAGCAGTCCTCGCCCGAGGTTCGTTTTGATGGGCAGACCGTCATCATCACCGGAGCAGGCGCCGGCCTGGGACGCGCGTACGCGCACATGTATGGCAAGCTTGGCGCCAACGTTGTCGTGAACGATGTCAGCGAGAAGGGCGCCAATGCCGTCGTTGATGAGGTCGTCAAAGGTCAGTCTTACGTTCTTCCCTTCTACGCATCAGAGTTATGCTAACCAATGTTGGTTTTGGTTTAGCTGGCGGAAAGGCTGTTGCTGCTGTGGGCACCGCCGAAGATGGCGAGGCAATCGTGAAAATTGCGCTGGAGAAGTTCGGAGGCGTGCATGTGCTTATTGCTAACGCGGGTATCCTGCGCGACAAGTCGTTCTTGGCGATGACCGAACAGGAGTGGGATGCCGTGGTTGCTGTCCACCTACGGGGAACCTACAAGGTGCGTTATCTTCTGTAATTTGACGTCGTCGTCTGTTCATCGCGATTGTAGTGTGCAAAGGCGGTGTGGCCTCACTTCCAGAAGCAGAAGTTCGGACGTATTGTCACCACTTGCTCACAAGTCGGCATTTGTACGTCACGACGTTTCTGAGGATCAGCCCAGTCCATTGATGTAGCATTTTTTTAGACGGCAACTTCGGCCAGGCCAACTACTCCACCGCAAAAGCTGGAATCACCGGCCTTACGAGGACACTTGCCATCGAGGGCAAAAAATACAACATCCTGGCGAACGTGATTGCCCCATCAGCCGGTACCGCCATGACCAGCACCATTTGGTACGTACTCCACGTTACCCTTCGGCGCGTTGGACAAGTACTCACACATTTTTCACAGGCCGCAAGAGATGGTCGACGCATTCAAGCCCGACTTCATCGCGCCCCTTGTTGGATACCTCAGCAGCGCAGACAACACCGAGACCTCTGGATCGCTCTTCGAGGTCCTCGGCGGATGGGCTGCCCAGACGAGATGGCAACGCGCCGGCGGACACGGGTTCCCCACCAACAGGCCGTTTACGCCTGAGGAGGTCATCGCCAAGTGGGACGTGATCACCAACTTTGATGATGGACGCGCCACACACCCTTTGTCGACGCAGGAGGCACTGCAGCAGCTCATTGACAACTTTGGCAACAAGGACGAGGTGAAGGCCAAGTTGTAATTGTAGTTGTAAAAGCCTTGGGCATGTAGAGTATTTTGGATACATTCAACTAATAAGAAGCATCAATCACGGCTAATTCAATTCAATTCAATTCAACTGTATCTAAGGCCTAGTCTCCCAAAGGCAGACGCGGGACTTCCATGAACCTGCGCGGGCTTTGGCTAAGGATATCTCGTTAACTGTAACCCACATGAAAAGGTCAGACTGTCGCATGCATGTGATTTCCGGAACTAGAGGATATGAGAGTATATGAGAGGCGCAGCGTCCGTTTCTCTCGCTCCACTCACCCATGTCCTCATTCACATCCCCTAACGCCTTTGCTGACCCCGAGGACTCTCAGCTCGTCGCCGACGCCAAAAAGGCGCGTGTCGACCCTGTAGAGCACTCGTACACCGAGGTACGACGACGTCATTCTGGATGCTGAACAAACTATAAGTACCAACCCCAACGTATAGCGTGATGTGATCCTGTACAACCTCGGGATCGGTGCGACGGAGAAGGAGCTGCAGTGGGTGTACGAGGGCGACGACCAGTTCGCGGCCCTCCCCACATTCGGTGTCGTGCCGCAGTTTGCTGCGAGCTCCGGCCTCCCATTGGACTGGCTGCCCAATTTCAATCCCGTGCGTAACTTTTTCTCCCCAATTTGAGACAGATGTACTGAGTGGTATGTCATTAGGCGAAGCTCCTTCACGGGGAACAATACCTGAGCATCAAAGCGCCGATCCCGACGAGCGGGGAGCTCGTCAATGATGTCCGGTGCGTACTATACAATCATCACTATACATTCCACTACTAAATACTACACAGGCTCCTGGAGGTGCTGGATAAGGGCAAGGCTGCCGCGGTGACAACGATCGTCGAGACGCGGGACAAGCGCACGGGACAGGTCATCTTTGAGAACCAATCGACGGTGTTCATCCGCGGTGCAGGTGGGTTCGGTGGCAAGACGAAGGGGAGCGGTGCGTGCATCTGCGAAATTGTAATTGATATCCAGTTTATTGAGAGGGCGTCGGATAGACCGTGGCGCGGCGAGCGCAGCGAACGCACCCCCGAAACGCACTCCGGACGCGGTAGTGGAGGAGAAGACGTCAGCGGCGCAGGCTGCGCTGTACAGGCTGAGCGGTGACTCGAATCCTCTTCACGTACGTTCCGCTCATTCCGCCATTCTCTCTTGCAACGAAACTCAACTGTCGCCCTCAACAGATCCTGCCTGAGTTTGCTGCCATCGGCGGGTTCGACCAGCCCATCCTTCACGGGCTGTGCTCGATGGGTATTGCGGCGAAACATGTCCTGAAGACGTATGGGGCGTATTCGGACATCAAGGTGCGCTTTGCGGGCGTTGTATACCCCGGGGAGACGATTGTCACGGAGCTGTGGAAGGAGGGAGGCAAGGTCATTTTCTGTGAGTGTTCTCATGAATTCGGGTGATTAGTGGGCCTGAAATGGTCCAACAGCGGCGAAGGTGAAGGAACGGGGTACGACGGTGCTGGCTGCTGCTGCTGCCACGCTTGTCGAGGGGTCAACAAAATCCAAGCTATGAACGTACTGAGAACTATATATTTTGTTTTGAATTGAAATACATAGTACAGTGTGGACTGATTTGGCAGCTTGGCTCGGCAGGGCGCGGAGATCGAAAAGTTGTCCCCAAAGTAGGACACGGAGCGAAACGGTTAGCAGCGCATTTTTCTGCAAACTCACCTCTCCCTCTCCTAAGTACCATGGTCGCCCGCTCCGCCCTCTCCCGTCTCGCCCCCGCCCTCTCCAATGCCCGTTCAGCAGCCCGCAAGGCTGCCCCTCGTGCCGCCCGCGGTTACGCAACAGCGGACACCGAACAGCACACAGTGCGTCACCAGAAGTTCCTTGTCAACCCAACTTCTCTACTGATGTTCACCAACCGGCGCAGATGACGGTCCGTGACGCCCTCAACGTCGCCATGGAGGAGGAGATGGTCCGCGACGAGAAGGTCTTCATCCTTGGAGAAGAGGTCGCACGGTACAATGGTGCTTACAAGGTACGCATCCGTGCCTTTATTTATGTCTTCCTCCCCACCCGGCTACCCGTGCTTCCGACGTTAACATCTGCATGCTCCCCCCGTTTTCAGGTGACAAAAGGCCTGATGGACAAGTTCGGCGAAAAGCGCGTCGTCGATACCCCCATTACAGAGATGGGCTTTGCCGGTATCGCTGTCGGCGCCGCACTTCAGGGTCTGCGCCCAATGTGTGTTCATCCTCCTCAGTAAATCGCGCTCTCTGAGACTTATATTCGCTTCTGCGACCCAGATGCGAGTTCATGACCTTCAACTTTGCCATGCAGGCCATTGACCAGATCGTCAACTCTGCCGGAAAGACGTATTACATGTCTGGCGGAAACGTGCCGTGTCCTGTTGTGTTCCGTGGGCCCAACGGCGCCGCCGCCGGTGTCGGTGCTCAACATTCGCAGGACTACGCTGCGTGGTACGGCTCAGTACCCGGCCTCAAGGTCGTCAGCCCCTGGAGCGCTGAGGACTGCAAGGGTCTTTTGAAGGTGCCCCGCCTTCTTCTCTTGCCAAACGACGAACTTGCCCCACTAACCATCCCATGATCAATCCCAGTCTGCCATCCGTGACCCCAACCCCGTCGTCTTCCTCGAGAACGAGATGTTGTACGGCGTGTCGTTCCCCATGTCTGCCGAGGCCATGTCGGACAACTTCCTCCTTCCCATCGGCAAGGCCAAGGTCGAGCGCGAGGGAAGCGACATCACGATCGTCGCGCACTCCAAGATGGTCACACACTCCATCGAGGCCGCCGAGGAGCTCGCGAAGGAGGGCATCAAGGCCGAGGTTATCAACCTCCGCTCCATCCGTCCTCTCGACATTGACACCATCATCAAATCAGTTAAAAAGACCAACCGGTGCGTGACCTCTCCTTCTAGGGGCATAGGGGCAATTGACTGACTGCGCTCGCTTCCATGGATAGATTGGTCATTGTGGAGGGTGGCTTCCCCGCCTTCGGTGTTGGCTCTGAGATCTGCGCGCAGATCGTTGAGAGCGAGGCCTTCGACTACCTCGATGCGCCAGTCGAGCGTGTCACCGGTGCCGATGTCCCCACTCCCGTACGTGGTCCTTTTTCCTCACTTCAACAACACCTGCTCACTCATCATGCGTTGACTCTAGTACGCCACCAACCTCGAGGCCCTCTCCTTCCCTGATACCTCAGTCGTCGTCAAGGTTGCCAAGCGCGCGCTTTACCGGACCAACTAGACGCCCGTCGCTTGTTATTCATACCTCCTCCCCCCAGCGCGCTGTTCCGCACGATGCTACTGACACCACCACCGCTACTTACCACCTACACCGCATTTTAGACAATAATAAGATTTCTCTACACCGGGCTTATCGTGTGATTTCTTGGTATAATTGGGGCTTTTCGCGGTGCTTCTGTGGCAATCATCAATGCATGCATGATTCAAATTTGGCCACACGGGGCCCTAATATGGTAATGATCCTTACCAAACTTTTTAATGGTAGTAACTGCCCAGATCTTCTCGATGTCTCCATGCTGCCAGATAACTTATTCCCGACGGGCTGCTGAATCGCCTTGATGTGCCAGTTCTCAAGTATCTATTGATCTGTGCGATCGCCAAAACTTGGTAACGACACAGGTGTCCATGTAGTATTATAGATGGGTCTGTGACAGCGAGCGTGGTTCCAGTGCCGGAGGTATTAAGGTGATGGGGTATATGTAGAACTGAATGTGGCGCAGCCTTATGTTTTCATTTCGTGCACTCGGCAAGAAGTCCAGACGGGTCAGAGCCTGCGCGACGCGCACATCAGTCACTCCTGTAACTCGCTCGGTAGGGGAGGAAGAAGAAACGCACCAGGATAGTACCAGAACGTAACGCCTACGATCAAATACAGACCTGGAGCGATAATACGTCGTTAGTGTTTATCATGCCCGGCGGATTTGCACATAAGAACAAAAACAGAAGGACGTACACATAAGAATCATGCCTTCCAGCCAGTTTGATTTGCCATCTTGTACGACGTAGTTGACAGTCAAAACTGCGAGATTTACGGTTAGCGATGTCGTTGTCACAGCGGTCGCAAAAGGCGAAGGCGGCCTCACCTGACAAGAAAAGTGTTATGGACTCATAAGGGTCGAAAAGGAGGGTGAGCGGCTTCCCAATTATCCATGCGAGGGTGACAATGAAGCTGTAAATCATTGGAATAGGCTAAATCACAAAACCATGACACAATATGGACACCTACGGGATGACGAAAAGTGCGATTTGCTGGAGGTTTGGGTTAGATTTCGATACGTAAAGGAATTGCAATTGACGTACGATGCTGGACCCTACAGCAACACCGAGACTGAGCGTGAGTTTATCCTTGACAGAGACCGTCACAGCCGTAGCGTGTTCCGCTGCGTTTCCGACGATGGGGAGGAGGATAATCCCAACGAATTCTTTGCTGATATGCCCGCTTTCTGTCATGCCATCGATGGAGCTTACCAGCCACTCTGCCGTGACTCCGACAAGCTGAAGTTTCGGAAACCCATGCTGTCAGCACAGCACAGAAATGCGAATGGGCATGGGACCCTACCACAGTGACGATGACGAGCACGCCCACAGTCATCCAAAAGTTCATCTGCGGCGTTTCGACCTCCTCTTCCTCCCTGGATTCTGTGTTTTCTAGTTCGTGAAGTTGTAGAATCGAACTGCTGGTCTCATGGCTTGGCGGGTTGACCTCGAGTCCCGGTGTACTGTTCTTCTCTTCGGTTCTTCCCAGTCTGAACCTGATCTTCCTGCCAGTCTGCGGCCTCAGGGGGTAGTGAGTGCTTTTCACAATGTGATCGCCAGAGTCTTCGTAGAGCGATTTGTGCGAGTACAGCTGGAATACGAGGTAGGCCCCATAGACTTACAGTTGAAGATTGGTTAGCGCGATGACTGGAACTCGTTACGGGAAATTTATACGCACTGATGAGAAGGATAATGGCCACCTGGAAGAAAACGTTGCGTGAGACAATATGCATGTGCATGTGGGGAAACTTACACCGCGGCTGAGCGCCAGAATATCAGCACCTTCCTTCGCATCAGTCCCCTGAAACGAGGCATGGAACGCAGCAGGAAGAAGCACTGCAATGACACTGATCGCCAAGAGGGAGGAATTCAATTGTGTGGCGCCTGGGATCGGCTGAGTTAGCACGATTGCAGACCTCAAGTTCATTGATTCTTACTGGCGCCAAAACCTTGTTCAGAATACTTGAGGCCTCCGGCGAAAAAGCACATTCCAAGGACGAGGACTGCATAGTTGAATCAGCAACTAACAAGAACACTAACCCGAATATATGCGCACGTAGATTGCTGAGAATGGATCCGATTACTGTGAAAAGACGTGTCGCATAAGTGTGGGGTAACTTCCATCGATCGCAGGACAAGCGTGGAAGCAACAGAATGACTGCCGCGTGGCTGATCCCTTCCACACAAGTGGGGAAAAATCCGCCAAGGAAATGACGACTTACGTGAGGACTGCACTACTCGCAGCTCGCACTTGATGAGTGCAATTATCTACAAATGTGATGTGAGTATGCATAGCCTTTACAGATATGGGCAGAAGAGCTCACAGCAACGATGAGCTCGACACTTCAACAACGACAATTAGACGGTTCTGAACCATGAACACCATATCAGAACTTACGCATTTCCCTAAGAGAGATATTAGAGCAATACTTCAACGACAAATGAGAACACCCACAAGTGTGGCGTTTAAGAGTCCTGCAAGTGTTTGTCCCACTCGCATAGACAACTCGTCAGTGGCAAATGCCAGAAGCTTGAAGCAATCAGTCGGTGAACGAAGTTTAACTAAAGGCATTTTGCACCTTTGCCAGGGGTATTATAGCAAGGAACGACACTAACGGAGTATGGCAATCGTCAGGAATAAGAGGGTCAACGTGGCAATCTTTACTCACTAATGAAAACAATGGTATCCTTGTTGTGATCACTTTCCTTGAGAGCAAAATGGAGAGCCCACTATGAGATCTTCGTGAGGCTAATGTGTCAGCTGAAATCACAACTGGCACCAACTGATAGCGGGATGAACACCAATAAAACGTTGAGCCCTGTATCATGTTTCCGTGAGTGACTGTCGCTTGTAACGAAGCCGAAACGAGCATACACGAGGACAAAGTGACAGCCTTGAGACTCTGAACATATCCCGGTGAAGGACCGACTTTTTTCTCGGGGACCAACATACTTGATAACCGAGTAGGTGTGCGAGACTGTGGTGTCGGTGCGCTAGGGTGCGGAGAATCCGGTCTCGTCGCGCGTTTACGAATATTGCTACGCGAAGTAGTTATTTCGTTGTCTCCGCCGGTGTGCGAAGGTAATGAGGTAGTTTCAGGCGTTAGCGTTGGCAATTCCCCTGTTGCCACCGAATCCGGGCTCGATACTATATGATGGTTTCCTTGCGACGCTAAAGACAAATGGATTTCTTAAATCTTCTTGGAGCTGTAGCAAATAGAGAGTTACGAACTCATTATGGAGAGCAAGGTCAAGGATTTTGTGTAGAATGGGGATTGAAAGGTGTGTATATGGTTGGGCGTGAAAAGTAAGCCTATATAAACGTCAACTTCTATATATAGATGAATATCCATAACCACCATAACCACGTGTGGGCGCCGCGGCAAGGCTGTGCTCTGCGTCCCTGGAGAGTACATAAAAGTGTAATTGATTGAGCTGCAGCAATTTGAATTCTGAGGCCTGAGGTATGGGGAGGTCAGGGGAAGTCTAGGTCTAGACAAGGATGGTGAGGACAGGCAAGAGACAAGTGCTGTAGCACACACAATAAGTTCTTTTGTACCTCCTCAAACTTCAATCTAGTAGGTCTTGTCTTACCTGCACACGAACATCATATCGGCCATCAACAACCTCGTTCAAGGGAGATGTAAGTCACGGTAGTAGCAGCCGCTGACGGAGCGCAACAGGTGGCGAGGTGGCGGCCGAGCGTCAAACGCAAACGTGCGGTTTGTTATCAGCAGTAAGAACAATAAGCTGGAACACAATACTAGGGTTGTACACATGTTCCCCCTATACTGACCAACTACATGCAACATGCATCATACTGCATTAATGTTGGATCGATGATTGTCATCTTGGAAGCATCGCCGCCATGTTCCCCTTCCCTTAGTCTCATAGACAGAATCCGAATGAAGCAACGTTATCCTACAGTCTGATGCAGGAAGCATGCAAAGCCGGACTGAGAAGGATTATTGCCACGGGTTGCAGGAAACGGAGACAACCCGCTCCATTGTCTGCCCAGCTCAGCGACAAAAAGGTGGCAATCGAGCTGCAATTGAGCTTGCACTGGTTAATCAAATGGCTGTCATCGAGTCCCATGGACAAGCCAGAAAGTCAGAAGAGAAGAAAGTCACGCTAGAAAATCAGATACCGATTGCAACCAATGGTTATCACGCGGTCATCGTCTACGTCCTGTTATTAATGGGGACCGGCAACGCCTGCGAAAAAAGTGTGTCGAGAAAAGTGGTCGCACCATATTTAGAAATTGATAGATCCGAAATTTTCGCCGAAGAACTCAGACTCG
>JABCKJ010000194.1:0-39805 GCA_018850815.1 Asterophora lycoperdoides
CCTGCGGTTGAGGTGCCCGCCGCTGTTGAAGAGCCCCTCTTGATTCAGGATCCCGTTGTCGTGGAGGAACCCGTCGTTGCCGTGGAAGAGCCTGCGGTTGAGGTGCCCGCCGCTGTTGAAGAGCCCCTCTTGATTCAGGATCCCGTTGTCGTGGAGGAACCCGTCGTCGTCGTGGAAGACCCTGTGGTTGAGGTGCCCGCCGCTGTTGAAGAGCCCACCGCCGCTGTAGAAGATTCCGCCATCCCAAAGCCCGCCGCCATAGAAGAACCCCTCGTCGAGGAGCCTGCCGCTGCTGTAGTGGAGGTAGAGATCGTCAAGCCTGACGAGGAGCCTACGGCGGTGGAGGCGATCATCCAGGAAGGTAGCACCCCTACTACGTCCCACGTGGTTCTTGACAACGTCGCAGAGCCGTCAGAGGAGGCTGCCCCTAGATCTGTAGAGCCAGCACTCGTTGTCGAAGAGTCGGCCTCTGCAGCAGCGGTTGCACCGGAAGTGCCGCCGCCCGTTGCTGCGGCGACTGAAGCTCCTGTCGATGCGCCTGTTGAGGCCGAGGCTTCACCAAATGGTGACGCCGCTTCCCAGCCCGCCAGTGTCAATTTCCCTGCTCCTGCGGCTGGTAAGTACTCCTTAATAATATGCAGATGACCTATTACTGACCTTCGTCATTTCTCCTCAGATGCTGTTGCAGTCCCCGTCCAGGCTGAGGAGGAGCCCAAGGAGGACAAAGCGAGCCCCCAGGACCCGATTATATCTGCAAGCACCGAGGATACCACATCGAGCACCCCAGCCGCGGCGACCCAAGAGTAGTTTCTGCCTTCCTCTGGTAAGCGTTTTTCTCTTCTTTGCCTTTCTCAAACAGGCTCATAGTAGAAAATCGTTTAGGCTGTGCCCCTCCGTCCCGGTATACCCCCTCGGCGGACTTGCCTCGCCATAGAACTGAGTAAATGTTTTTGGATACCCCTGTTGCCTCATTTCCCATCATCGTTCTCTTTGGAAGGATACGCACATCTCCCCATCCATCTATCAACACTTGTTCACTGTTCATGATCTCATTATGTATCAATATTACCCACTTTCTATTCTATGTTCACAACGACCTCTCTTTCTTTCGTCGCCTCGTTCGGATCATTCATTGTTCCCTCACTCACTCACGTTCTCGTTTTCCGGTTTCGCGCCGCGCGGCCGTTGGCAGCTCACACTCACTCCTCTCCTGCCTCCCAATCAGGACACTCGTGCCATAATCCGGTTTGGATTCTTCCGTCTGTCTGGCTTCGCCTTCTTTCGACCGTGCTGCCATGACATTACCCATGCTACAAGTACTGACTCGCCGTATATGTGTGCCCCACTCTATCTCTATTCTGCCTCTATTTACTTCCTGAATATTACTATTCCACTATTTGCCCGACCGTTTTTGCACTTTTGACGGTTAAGCTTAAATCTAGTAGCCGAAGACAGCCAGCCTGAGGCCCAAAGCCGGTGGTCAGTTACGCATGGACATTGGAAGTTCAGGTGGACATCCAATCATACCAAGGGCCACCGCGGTCCCGCAACCAATGAAACAACGCCCGAAACCCCCGCCGCCCTTTACCATGGTCTTTAAGTACTTGGGGACGATCAAAGCCTCCGCCATGTCTTGTGTACATGTCCTTATTATCTCAGCCTGATTTCCGTCCAACGCAACGCCCAGCGTCGCGCAACTCCGACGATTTTGTTTCCGCGGAACTAACGCCACGGCATCGATGTACTCCGTAATCCCCGGCTTAAAGCTTTGATTTGTCAAAACGCGTGAAAATGTGCCGACGATGGACAATCGTAAATTCATTGAAGAATCTGTTCGCATTATGGACTCGACCCAGGATGTCAGTACACTTGATATTGAGACTAGAGTTCACTTAAATGTGAGTGACGAGTGTCCAACATACGCCTAGACGCGCGCCGCGCCTTGTTGTGGCCCGACTTCAGGTACGCGTCGGGTAAATAACCCGCGGCCGAACACATCTAATCATTTCTGTCATGTTTTCCGTGGCCTCGACCACGCCTCGACGTTCGTCTTTCGTTATTGCTTACGCTTGCCGTGACCGACCGCACCATCGCCGCACTCCCATGCTCGCTGACTTTCCATCGCGTGTTCAATTACTGCACATTTCTATGTGAAAGGGCACCTACAAAGAATATGTTTCAGAGGAATGAATGAAACCTGGAAGTGTTCAAACGAGGGCTTGAATGGAAAGAGGCAAGATGCGCGTCGCGTCAACCAATGGCGAAGGCGTATTCCGGCGATTCAATAGATGACGCGGCTAGGATCAGTTGATGTTGAATTCCGCATTTCTATAAGAGCCTTCCATCCTCTGCACGAACAACAGAGGGCCCCGCTTTTATCCCCCCACGATGACCTCCACTATCGACCCTAAGACCATCGGAAGGCCTACTCGCCCTCGCCGCCATGTTCGCACGTTGACCGGTGAGCCCTTATCAATGTTCCTTGGGGCCCATATGCTGAACACAGTCCGCTCGTCGTCGCATAGGTTTTCTACCGGAGAAAGACGCTGCCGGGAAGGAGCAATGGCCCCGTGGAGATGAAAAGACGTGGAAGTCGGCCTTACGTGGTCTCGACACAGGTCCGTGCATGTTCTTGCCTCCATATGCCCCTTTATCACCAACTGTGATTTGATGTAGACGTTGAATCGATCACCAAGTCTTTCGTGAACCATGTCCAAACCTCCCTCGCGCGTCAACCGCATAACTTGGGTTCGTATATGCGCAACGTTGACCCTTCATTCGCTAACATCCCCTGGCAGATAACCTGGGTGCTTATCAGGCAGCGGCGTTGTCTGTCCGCGACAACCTCATTGTCCGGTCTCTTTTCTTCAATGATGATGTCCCTGATCACTAATTGAGCTCATCGTTAGGTCAACTGGAATGAGACCCAGCTCCAGTATACGCGTAAAGCGCCGAAACGCGCCTACTATCTCTCGCTTGAGTTCTTGATGGGCCGTACACTCGATAACGCCGTACGCCCCGTTTTCTCGACCGCAGCTTCATACCTCATGTATTTTCCGCATAGCTGCTTAACTTGGGGCTCAAGGACGAGTACAAAGATGGTATCAAGAAGCTCGGCTTCTCTGTCGAAGATATCCTCGAGCAGGAGCGTGACGCCGCCCTTGGAAATGGCGGTCTTGGTCGCCTTGCGGCGTGCTATCTTGACTCTTCGGCTTCGCAGGTCCGTGTTGTGATACAGCTATGTTGCAATGTTGCCTTACCCGTCTTCTTCGACAGGAATTGCCGCTCTGGGGCTACGGTCTGAGGTACAAATACGGCATCTTCCAGCAGCTGATCTCGCCCGAAGGAAATCAGCTTGAGGTGCGGACTGGGCCACCATTATCCCTAAATATTTAACGCGTTCAATAGGCGCCTGACCCATGGCTGGAGCACCAAAACCCTTGGGAGGTACGTTCGCGACTGTTCTATTCGCGTTATACCCTCATTCTGACTACCATTCACACCCCCAGCTGCCTCGCCTTGATGTCGTTTACGATGTCCGCTTCTACGGCAAAGCGGAGAGACTCAATGACGGCACCGGACGAGCACAGTGGACTGGCGGTCAGGAGGTCCTCGCCATTGCCTATGATGTCATGATCCCTGGCTACGGCACCCAGACGACCAACAACTTGAGGCTCTGGGAGAGCAAGCCTAAACGTGGCTTCGACTTGAACTCCTTCAATGGTGCGTCGGAAGTTGGGTATATGCGCGATCAATTCTGACACTGAGTACATCTAGCTGGTAACTACGAGGGTGCTGTCGAGTCGTCCAATAGTGCTGAGGCTATCACATCCGTGCTTTACCCCAATGATCACACGTACGTCTCTCTATCTAATCTCACTTCCTTTCCAAAGGGCTGTTGTTGATTCTGTTCACTAGTTCCTGTGAGAATCTTTGCTCTCCGACTTCTTTTGTTCAGTGACTGATTGATTTTGGTACAGTCGGCAAAGAGCTTCGCCTTAAACAGCAATAGTACGTCCGGCGTGATCTATCGGGGACCTTGTCTGACCTTCATGGCTTTTAATAGTTTCTGGACAGCTGCATCTCTCTCTGATATCCTCCGCCGCTTCAAGAACCTCAACAAGCCCATAACCGAATTCCCCGACTGTAGGCATTTCACCACTTCCCATGTTGTTCTCTAGTTAAAAAATGTCGCGGTTCACAGATGCTGCCATCCAGCTCAACGACGTAAGCTGACCTACATTAGTCGTCGAGATGGCTACTCATCTTAGCACATAGACTCACCCTACGCTCGCAATCCCCGAGCTCATGCGCATCCTCATCGACGAAGAGGACCTCTCGTGGGACGCCGCCTGGGGCATCGTCACCAACACGTTCTTCTACACCAACCACACCGTACTTCCCGAAGCGCTAGAGAAGTGGCCCGTATCCCTGATCGAGCATGTCCTGCCGAGGCACATGCAGATCATCTATGATATCGTGAGTTGTTGTGTGTCTTTTTCCTGCCTTGTGCTGACACAATATTTCTCTATCAGAATTTGTGAGCTTTGTTCGTCTGGGTAAATCGTCTATGATAACTGACTGTATACATACGTTGTGACAAAGATTCTTCCTGCAAGGCGAGTAGTAGACTCGTTTGCTTTGTTCTAGCTTCTGACTTATCTTCTGTGTAGCCGTTGAGAAGAAGTTCCCTGGCGACCGGGATAGGCTCGCACGCATGTCCCTCATCGAAGGTACATATACCTCTTTGTTTCTGCGACATCTCGGTGATCACTGAACACGATGCATGGCAGAGGGTCAGCCCAAACAGGTCCGCATGGCTCACCTTGCATGCATCGGCAGCAGGAAGGTCAACGGTGTAGCCGAGGTCCGTCCTTGATTGATTTTCTTTTCGTCGTCAGACCCTGCGTATCTGACTTTTTTGATAGCTTCACTCCGACCTCGTTCAGACGACTATCTTGAAAGACTTTGTCGAGTTTGAGGGTGTCAGCAAGTTCGGCAATGTTACCAACGGCAGTATGTTTGCTCTTTCTTCCAGTTGCCGGTGGTACATATCTTACCATCCATTCAGTTACCCCTCGCCGATGGCTTGACCAGGTGCGGCACCCTTCGCTTTCATCTAGTCATGCTCAAGCTCACGTTGATTTGATAGTGCAACCCCGAGCTGAGTGCTCTCATCACCCAGTCACTCAAGATCGAAAAGACTGTGTGGCTCAAGGACCTCTACAAGCTTGAAGGTCTCCTGCCTTTCGCCGAGAACAAGGCCTTCCGTAAGGAGTGGGCCGCGATCAAACAGCGCAACAAGGAGCGCCTGGCCCACCATGTTGAGACGACACTCGGCTTCAAGGTCAACACGAACGCGTTGTTCGACGTGCAGATCAAGGTGCGTCATGTCTCATGTGTTTTTGCAGATGCCCTAATCCTTGTTGCTCGCTGTGTAGCGTCTCCACGAATACAAGGTAAGTTGGGCGATGTTGGTGGTGGACTTTCTTGACATATTTGGTTCACCAGCGCCAAACCCTGAACATCCTGGGAGTCATCCACGTACGCCGCAATGTTTACATTGATTCGGATGTTGACTGACGTCTTCTTTCAGAGGTACCTTACCTTGAAGAACCTGACTCCTGCCGAGAGGAAGAAGTCCGTCAGCCGTGTGGTATTCTTTGCCGGGAAGGCTGCTCCTGCCTGTAAGCCCTTCCTTACCGTTCTTTAAACCCAGAATTCTGATCACAACTTGCAGACTATATTGCGAAACTTGTGAGGACTTGTTACCCATTGGATGTCAACTCAATTTACTGACCTCGATACTCAGACGATCCGCCTCATCGTCAACGTTGCGCGTATCATCAACTCTGATCCTGATACCAAGGACTACCTCTCCCTCTACTTCCTCCCTGACTACTCCGTCTCCCTGGCTGAGGTCCTCATTCCTGCCTCCGACATCAGCCAGCACATCTCCACTGCCGGCACTGAGGCGTCCGGAACCTCGAACATGAAGTTCTGCCTCAACGGAGGCCTTCTACTCGGAACTGTTGATGGTGCTAACATCGAGATCGCAGAGGAGGTCGGCGAGAGGAACGTCTGTCAGTATTACGATCCTCTTTTTATTGTTTGTACCAAGTTCCTGACTCTCTCCTGTTGCAGTCTTCTTTGGTCACCTTACTCCGTACGTCAAGTCTTTTGGGCTGACTAACAACAACAGTTTATATATATATCTTCCATTTTCACAGTGCTGTAGAGGATCTGAGGTACCAGCACCTCTACCACCCCATCCCCATCGAGCAAAAGTGCCCTGCCCTAGCCCATGTCCTCAACCAGGTCTCCTCGGGCCTCTTCGGTGACGGTGACGTCTATGAGCCGTCAGTATCCTCACAGCAATATCCCCAAATTACGTCTGACATCTCATTCTCGATTGCAGGCTACTCAACACCATCAGGCAAGGCGACTACTACCTGCTTTCTGATGACTTTGATTCCTGTGAGTTTCCTCGTTGCCATGGGGTGATATTTCTTATCCTCTGCTTTAGATATTGCTGCGCTTGCCATGGTCGATGAGGCATACAGCGATAGGGATGAATGGACTAAGAAGTCTATCCGCACGACTGCCAAGGTAAGCAACGCTTTCTTGCTGACCAAGGCAGGCTTCTCACTCGCCGATTGTCCAACAGATGGGCAAATTCAGCTCAGATCGCGCAATCAACGAGTACGCCGAGAGCTACTGGAACATCGAAAAAACCCCTGTTACCAAATGATGAGCAAAAAAGAATTAGTGATGTGTACTTCTTGATGTTGTATAGCTATAAAGCGCCATTCGTAGAGAATGAGAGATTTTCAACAAAATGGTACTAGAATTTCTCGGATAATGTTGTGGCGTTGTTACTGCACAAGGATATAGGACATTCCAAAGTATGACCAATTCTAAGAATCTGACGGGCTTGATATTTACAGGCGGTGACGAGCGCAGCGAACGCACGCCGACAGGTGACAAGAATTGCAAGTCTATGTTGGGCACAGTTTGAATTTCTCATTCTCTCAACGTTTCTGAGACACAACTCACCAGTAGGTAATCGCGCAGCCAGTTTCCGCACTCTTCACAGTTGGCTGAACCATTTCTTCTGCGCCAAGTGTGGCGAACACAGCCGTGATTGTCGTAGAGTGTATTTCGCATCTGGCGAACTTGTTCCTGGAAAACAACCGGGGCTACTGGGGCCCTTCCAACATTTTGCTGCGCCACCCTTCGCTCAGCGGTGTCGATGAGCAGCGCCTCGTTCCATTGTGGGCAATTACAATCCTTCCATTCCTTCGCGCACATGTAGCAGAACTGGTATCTTCAGCGACAAGTAATGTGGTAGCATCCGACGTGGAGTTCGACAATTGCTTTGCACCCCGGACACGTCTGCCAACCCTGAGTGCGAGCCAGCTCCCGAACGTCAATCGTCGCCTGGTTCTCAGAACAGTTCTCGTTGGGATGAGAAGGCTGGCGACACTGTGAACACGCGGATGCCCGACATTTGGGACAACGGATGTCACTCCGTAGATGCTGCGTTGAACCCAGGAATGCGGAGCAGCTCGGGGTCGGACAGAAAACTCGATTGGCTGCAGGGACATCAAGTTCAACGCGCTTGATATTATAGGATATCAAGAGCTTTCGATCAAGAAAAGGAAGGAGGGTTTCGTTGGGGAATGGCTTATTGCAGCACCTGGGAGGGTAAAGTGACTCGTCGCGGGTACAGGCGTCCACGAGGCTGGTAATGCAGTCGCTGCAATATTCATGACCGCAGGGGCCTTTTAAAAAAGCTGAGACTCTGGATATTTCGCCGCAGCCAGTACACTGAGATCTATGCGCAAAGATCGAGCGTGGGGTGGCGTAGAAAATAACACAGCACGTACCGCGGAACATCATGGTGCGACGCAACATGAGGCCTGGTTCGATCCCTCCCACTGGACTCTTCGTTGAGTGCGCTGAAGAGGTGAATCTGTTTTACCAACCACAACTAAAATAAATATTCAATGCTCACATTTTCTCCGTCTGTACCACCAACTGATCGACCAGTGTTCCCTTCGTATTGACACTAATTTGTCCGTCACCAGGGACTCCATCGGGCTGGACCGATTCTTTGCGACTAGAAAACGCTGTGTGAGAGGGAGCATGAAAGAACGGAACAGTACGCACGGCTCAGCAAGCTCCGCAAACGCCGGATCCTCCAACAATCGCTGCGCATTCGAGAGGGGGGGCAATGGTTGCCCCTTCGACAAAGCCTGCGCAGCTCGGTGGTCGTCCTGTGCCGCCCGTTCCGTGATCGACAAGAGGTTCAAGAAAGCTTGATCTAAATCGATTGCCCTGTTCAGACTTCTAGCCATGTTGAAATCAGCCATCTCGCGCATCGATGTCTCCAAGAACTCGCGCTGCAATTGAAACGCAATCTGCTCGTCAGAGAGGGGTGCGTCCGCGCGTGCTTTGCCCTTTCGTGAGCTGTCGATCTCCGCGATGTCTCGTAGAGTAAGCTCTGCAATCAGCTCTGAGGTCGCAGATTCAGCGTCATGCTCAATGCATTGTGGGTGGTGCTGGCGCCTGGGGAGGGTAGAAGAAGACGCAGCGGCCATATGTGATAGTGGTAGGTGGGGAAGTTGCACATAATATAAGACAGACTCAAATAGACGCCCGTGATGAGAACTGGCGCCCGCGATTAAGTTTCAGCAAGCGTGTCCATACTTCTGAGCAGCGGCTAAGTGCCGGGAATGAGGTAAGAGTGGGCAATAATGACAGGCAAAAATGAAGCGAGAGGCAAGTTCAAGGCATCCACACAGAACAAATCGGCCGAGATAGTTATCGTAAGACGAACACAAAGAGTACAGTTTTAGTAACGGCATTTGCAGTCCCGCATCTCCCCACCGCAACCGTAACAGAAGTTGGAGCTACAAAGGCAAAGGATATGGTTGCAACCCATCGTCTTCTCCACGATGGCGCGACACTTTGGGCATGTCTGCCAGCGTTGTTCCTCTGCAAGCTTCTTTATGCTGGAAGTAGACGTGTTCTCTGAACACGTTTCTCCAGGATGCGCGATCGCTTTGCACGATGTACAGACATCAGCGACGCATCGGCTACAGGTAAGAGTTTCCGTTCCTTCAGAAGATCCTAGGAAGGCGGAGCAAGTGGAGTTGGGACAGAAGATACGTTGGGCTGCCGGAGTATCGAACTCCAGACGTTTAGCGTCAAAGTCCGCCTGGATCCTGGTGGTAAGTAGTCGAGCGAAGGCCGCTGCAGAAAGGGGTTGTTGACAACATTGGGGCGGAAAGAGAGACTCGTCTGTGGTTGCTCGCGTGACAAGGTCCTGGATGCAATCGACGCAGAAATCGTGGCCGCATGCTGCATGCAGCGTGGGTTCACCGACCACAAGGTCTCCACAAGGCATGCAGTACACGGTCGGACAGCCAAATTGCTCGCCTAGGACATCTCGGAGATCAGGGGTACTGGTGCCAATAATACCAATAATATCAATAGAATTATATAGCTTGAGAAGCTAGAGAACTTACGCTGGAGCATTCTCTGGCTCGTCTACCCGAATACCTTCGTTGCGACCGTCGTGGTCACCGTCGAGGGGACTCGGTTGTGTAGGACTGGTGTGCCATCAGTTGACAAAAAGCAGCGCACAAATGATACCTGAGCTTACTACACGAACACTTCATCGTCATCGTCGAAGGGACTAGGTTGTGTGGGACTGGTGTGTCATCAGCCGACAAAAAGCAGCGCACAAATGATACCTGAGCTTACTACACGAACACTGCATCGTCATCGTCTTCGGCCTGTTTTTCATGGTTGACTTGATTTTTTAAGGCTTCTGGAATTTCGATGCTGGAGGCGGGTTTAATAAGAATATTCGAACTGGATGGTAAACGTACAGGACGCGCTGTGGTGCCTCTGTGTCGTGTACTTCATCTTCAGTGTTATGATGAGGAGAATCATAAACCGGTGTTGTGGGACTTATGTCATTTTTAGTCAACGTGAAATGGTGCGGGGCGACTGTAACTTGAACTTACGATACGAACAAATTCTTGTAATCCTGGTGAACTTGCTCCGGTTTAAACCCAAATATAGTGGATGGTCCGGGCAACCCTGCAGCCACAGAACTGGCAACTCGCGCCTGCCGATGCTCAGCTGCAGCCTGCTTCGAAGCCTCCATACGGCCGTCGGTGGAATCATCAAATTCCAACTCGTCGAGATCGATTCCAGGACTTGATGCGGGACTGTAACACGGAGACAAGCTGACGGAAGAGTGAGAAAAAGGAACGGAGAGCTTGTAGGACGACTTACTCAGGTGTACCGTTCTCAGCAACACAGACTGTACTATCCGACACTGGAAGAATAGTGCGGAGATATTCGAGCGTCTTCTGGTCGACGATGTCTACAGGTGGCAGACTGGAATGCTCCCAGAGGCTCTTTGCGAGTCTGTAGTCTTCCATGCCTTGCATAACATCTTCGAGAAACGCTTCTTGCATCTTTATCGCCAACTCTTCGTCCGTAGGACCAGCATCAACAGCCGGACCCTTGCCCTTGCCTTCGGATGGATTGGCAGCATCGATATCCGCCAAGGCGTTCTTGACAGAAAGAAGAGACAATGCGAGATCAGCGTGATCGGGGTCGACAATCATCCTCCCCACTACAACAGTCTTGGAGGCCATGGCTTTCTAAGAGTTCGAATGTAGAACCTTATCCCGAGCTGCCGTTCGCAGGACTAGGTTTTGGCGCCTATTTTGAAGCCGAGGGCGAAATTCAGACACCACGAGGCCGCCCCGTCAAAGTATCAGACTGGAAGAGGGAAGATACGGTAAAGAGTCAGATTTTCACAGATCCAGGGAGTTCAGGACCAAGGATCCACGTCTGCATTGGTAAAAGTGGAGAGCAAGCACGTCGACTCAAATTGAAGCGGTTGGATTTCAAAATTCCGTGTAGCCGGCAAATGCCGATGCTCCACTTGGCCGAGGCAGCGGCTCCGCCTCAAAGGGCCTCCTGGTGCATTCAGGCCCCCCCGCTCTTTAACCTTTGTAAAGTCTTTTACGAAGTGCCACGCCTGGAGCACAAAGCCTCAGAGCCTACACACATGGTCGCGCCGAGAATGCTGCCGTTGAAGTTATATCCAATGCTTTTTACCACTGGACTTGCTATTGCTACAAACACAGTACACCCTACACAAGGTCGCCCCATTCTCGATGTGCCAACCCTACCCGAAGTGCAAGCCATGCTTGCTCGCCTTCAAGGTCCCATAATTTCTACACTTATTTCTAGAGCTGCGTTGCCAGCGGAGTCCCTTCTATACGTGAATGGTGGAAAGGCGTTGACCTCCTTTATCCACAAAACGGAGCTCATAGCTCTGACCCTCAATACCTACGAATTTGGATCCAGATATGACTATGGCTCCTTAGAATATCCCTTCACCCTCCCTCCTGCAGCACCCGATATTACCACGCCCACCAACCCATTCCCCCCAGGTCGATTCCATCAAGATACTTTCACCCCTAATGCGGACCTTTTATCTTTCTACGTCACAAACCTCGTGCCTCTGATCGAAAGCGCGAACACCGCGATAGCTGGACCAGGAGGCTCCTCCCCCTTTTATCATCTCAAACGGCCCAGTAGCCCGGTGGACGTAGATGCGAAGTATAGCCTGGACGACCAACTCCTCACTTTACTCTCGCACCGGGCCTCTATCGGCAAAGTCATCGCGGAAGTCAAATACAGAGCAAACAGTGCAGTATTCACTCCGTTGATCAAGTCAAGGAATGTGAATGCAATTCGTGCTTTGCTAACGAACACGACCCAGGAGAAGATGGTCCTTGAAAGCGCCAACAGCGCGTCGTTCGCTCTCGCTTCGGCCTTCGCGGTCGCGCAGAAAGACCCGCCAGCGATTGCGAAGGCATTCGTGGCCCAAGTTCAGGCAACCGTCGCACGGATCTACAGAGAGCTCATCGACATTACCACGGAAATCGAGATTCAGTATCTATTGCAGAGGCTACGCTAGTCGTCGCACTGTTCTTATCAGGTCCTCGGTTCACTCTTGGACTACATTCGCTCTCGGACTACATTCGCTCTCGGACTACACATTCGCTCTCGGACTACATTCGCTCTCGGACCACATTCGCTCTTTACTTTTCACTCATCTAGATTTGAATTCCAAATGTGAATTGACGACCTTTCCTTTTCAGAAGTGTTCAGAACCACTCTTTACTCAGTGCATGACTTTTCGCGACATTTAAATAAGCTTTATTGGAACAAGCCGAAGGTGGTGTCTCAAAAACACTCACCTTGACGTAAACCCCTCCTGACAGAACACAAGCACCCGCAGATCATATCTGTTTGCGATTGGCAGGCGTGGGTCGAACCGCCACTCCAATACATTCCGCTCGATCACCAAGGACCAACCACCAAATGGCTCGCGCTACGCCACCGGTCATATATCCACCAGGAACGTGGGAGCGCCGACCTGCGGTATGGGAGCTTGTTTAGCTGGCATCCCACTCGTCGTAGGTGCTTTTTCCAATGCGTCGATATATACAGTCCATCGCTGCGGGGTCCAAGGAGTTCGGCCTTCAGTGGGATGCATATGTGCGCCAGGTCCCTTGTGCGCTGGTCTCTGGCATATGTTGACAAGGGAGTGGCGCGGCAAGAGATCAGAGCAATGAATGGGATGAAGACGACGTGACGCTGGTCAACCAAGAAGGTCGTCCAAGAAGTCCTGCATTTCGTCCTTGGCATTTTTCGGCTGGGGAAGAGATCCATCAGGAAGAGGGAGAGCTGGAGCTTGCGAATAGGATGTGGCTAATGTGTGTTCATGAGCAGCTGTCCAGAAAATATCGATCATGCCCATGCTTACCTCCTTGGCGTTCGCGCTCAAGGATGGGTTTTGCCCGGAGCCGCTCTGCTTTAGCGCGGAATCGAGATTTGAGCTCTGCGTGCCTCATAAGCAAGGAGAAATCAACCAGCAGAGAGAGGGAGACCCCACCCCATGTAGCTTCAGCAGATGCCTTATCTCGACTCATCTCATCGAGCTCCTGATCCCACTCAATTATCTCAATCTTTCCTTTCCTTGTCGGTGCAGACACCTTTGTCCGGGAGCCAATGTGCGCGAGTGTAACATCGACATCATCTTCATCTACTCGGTCCACAAGGGCGATTGAAGAAGGCGGAGGATCGTCCGATATTCTCTGTCTTTCGAGGAACGATGAGAGATCCACTTCAGGTTCAACTTCTGGTTCACCTAGACTAATTTCAGCGACAGTGTATGGACCAACGAGCTTTCCAACGTACCATCAGATCCCAGCTCTGGCTCAGGTTCCACGTATCGATCAGCGTTTGTACCAAGGTGTCGCCTCGAATACTTTGCCGCTCGTTCTTCAGCTTCTTCTTCATCCTCCTCGTCATCAGGTCCCTCGCCTTCTAGAAGAAGTCGCTGTCCGAACTCCGCTGGCCGCCCTCGGCCACGTCCTCTGCCCCTCGCCCGAAGATATTTGCCTAGTCCTCCCCGGTTTCCCCGTCCACGTCCACGACCCCTAGCTGATGGTTCTGAGGAGGATGCTTCGGGCATGGATGCGCGATCGGCTCAAAAACAGAAGGAGAACGAATTTGAGGAACTGAGATTTTGAAGATGAGAGGACGATGAGAGGACGATGATGATGATGAGTCAGTTTATTGCCTGACAAGCTATGAGAGGACGATGAGAGGACGGCCGTGACGTGACACCTCAGATTTGGGAATTGCGCCACGCGATATTATCATCGTTTAGAACTATGAGTTATTTTCAACCTACACGACAACAATAAGCAACAATAATGAGATACTAGGGATGAGGTTCTGTTGATTTTCCCAACAAGTTTAAATAAGAAATAAGTAAGATCGATAGTAGGGAGTGTGGTTGTATCTGAATGTCAGAGCACAGAAAATCAAGGACAGACGGGTTGCGTTGTGGTCAGGCCAGAAAGTCGAGACAGATTAATGGAGTAAGCACACGATTAATCGTCGTCAGGGAAATAGAAGACAATGCAAAGCAAGAGACAAAGCATTTTCCCGACGACACGGAGGACGCAGGCGGAGACGTCGAAAAGAAGATCCAAAAAGAAGTCGACGAAGAAGAAAACCACATTCATCAGATAGAAATTAATGATTTGTCCCGGTGTAGGCGTTTCCGGCATTTCTGGCAGGTCCACATCGTCCTCATCTGGCACGAAGACTGCCACAAACGCCGTCGATGACGATAGCTTCGTCCGCACGGGGACCTGGAGTTCGTTTTTACGCTCGTAGGATTCGACAGCGGGTTGGAAGGCAGGGAGGACAGGAAGATGTATCCGCTTCTGCCGGAGTCGGACAGAGCTCGCAAGTAGTGCGCGGCTGTCAGCACTAGACATACGGCGGAGAACACGACGGGGCTTGACGCTCGGGACTATCCTTGGGAGCGCCGGTCGGGCCTGGGTGGCCATAAGAGTCAGAAAGTGTTCATAACGATTATTAGATGCATAGCTTACCGGTCGATATACTGGTGTGGGCACAGGCGTGGCCTTGGGCAAGTTGAACTTCGGCTGGGGCTGGCACTTTTTCGCAGGCGCGATATGTTTCTGGAGGAGTCTTAGAACGATTTTCGGTACGAGTGCCTTTTTGGGTAGCTTCCGAGATGTTGATTTGGACCATGCGAGGAGGCGCTTGGTTGGCGACAGAGGTACAACCGCCTTGGGAGACTCTTTGATTTCGATGACGAGGGGAGTAGCCTTTGAAGAACGATTAGCTAAAGGGCATATGCACATAGAATTGCGGATACTACCGTCGTGTCTGGGGCAGGAGCAGGTTCTGTGGATGCAGGTCGTGAGAGGAAACCAGTCCTCATAAGAAATTCTTCAATTCTCTACGAGCACGCATGCATTAGTTACGTGCGCTGCATGAAACTGGAAAAGAGGGCGAGCTTTTTGATTGTCGTTTAATTCTAGATGTTTCGGAATGGCAGGCTGCAGACGCGTCGATCAGCGCGTAAGTCCAGAAAAGAATCCAGATAAAACTCACAGCGGCACCGCTGTCAATAAAGTTCTTTTGCTTGATTTCCAATACAACCCGCCGATCCTCGTAGGTGTCGGCGAGCATTTGCAGAAGCATCAACGTAGCCAGTGGGTCTGCGTGAGTAAAGTCTGGGTTGACCATACGGCTGTCGCGCTGCAAAGGCTATAAGCGATTGCAAAGGCGCTGTCGGTGTGCTACTTACTTTCGTTACGCGGTCGACGAGTGCAGGACGAGGTGGAGTTGGCTTCCCTGGCCTAGCGGCAGCAGATTTATGGGAAATAGTAGGCATTGTATAGGATATGCTGTGGCTTGAGTCAATAATGGGAGTGTGGCCAAGATCAGGGAATGGGTCGAGTCCAAACTGCCTTTAAAGCGTGCGCTTTGCCCGGAGTAAGCGATCCATGTCGGCGCATTGTAGTTCAGTTGTAGTTGAAAATATTCTAGAAAACACATTTGAACATCCGTAATCATTTCTGGGTGACGCGCATTGTTCGTGGCGGTGGCTGAAGGTTAGTGGAACTTGTGACTAAAATTAGCACCATCAATCTTTTCGGAGCATTCCGTGAACACGACTTTCAGGGTGGCCCATGCTTTGGGAAATTGTGTCCATGCGCCTAAACCATGATAATGGCTTGAAGGTTGATTTTGGTAGCGAATCCACACTTTAGAAGCAAGGAAATAGCTCGAAGCAGGTATTGAGAAGGAGCTTTACCTCAGCTCTACAACTCTCTCGACACGCCGTTTCTCATGAATACAATGTTTTTGTTGAAAAATCTCACTTTTCTCAATGGATTTACACTGAATGAATTCCAGGAATCCCTCTTCTCCTTTTTCAACAACACTGGGAGCCCTGCCGCCACTTTCGAGCTCTTGTACGAACACCCCGCGACGAGCACCGATGCAAAGGATGTCGGTATTTCTATGGTACCTGCTGGCGAAGTCGCCGGTCTCGCTTCTAAGGAATCCAGCTGGCATTTCAGTGCGTCTTACGCGTCTGCCTCGCAGATTCAAGCGTTTTCTGTGGAGGACATGGCCACCAAGCTTGAAACCCAAGCCCCATTCGTCTGGAAAATGCTAGGCCACTTTCTCCACGGTGACAACACACCTCAGCACCTGCACCACAGAGCACGCAGCCACGCGACGAGACCGACGCAGCATAGGTATCAGAGGCAGTCATCTACAAATCAACGGCGCGCGAGGATCAGGTGAATCAGAGAGATAAGAAAAGTTCCCACACATAGTTCAATTGCCAGCCTGTCGTTGCGTGTTCCTTCAAGGTTCAGATCTCAGATCTCAGATTTGACATTGTTTATTGCTCAAGGTCAGCATCATCGGTGAGGTCAGGATTCAGAATTCTTCCAAGTTGCTCAGATTCAGCGCTCAGCATTGCGTTGGAGCGAACACGCAACGGCTAATAAAAACATTTGTAAACAAGTTTGTTCCGGGGACCACACATCGACCGCGTCCTTATCCCCATGCCTTGATATGCCCAAAGCACATAAGCGGAAAGCCCCCATTGTAGTTGTGGGAACCGCCACCAATTCCTCAAGTACACCGCAATTGACCCGAACAACCATCCGCCGATTCCATGTTCTTCTAAAACAGAAGGCTCAGCTACAAAATGATGGCACAGTAATGAACGCAGCGACGTCGCAAGCCTTGGAAAACGTTGACCAGCAAATCCATGAACTGGGGGGGCTTGAAGAATACCAGCGGCTGTCTGCTGTGGGACAAGGAACCGACCGCGGGGGAGGGAGTGAAAAGGTCTTCATCGGCTGGCTAAAGGACATGGGGTTGCACAAGCGCTGCCTTCCGAAGCTTCGGTGTGTAAATTTTTTCACGATGTACATGCGACGAGTGCTAATTGAAGCAGCCTACTTGAAGTCGGTGCTCTCAAACCCGATAATTACCGCTCTTGTTATTCCTGGATCGACATCACACCTATAGACCTTCGTTCGCGACATCCTTCTATTCTGGAGCTGGATTTTCTCCGACTTGGATCAGAGGAACACCGCGGAAAATGGGACCTCATAAGCCTCAGTCTGGTATTAAACTTCGTGCCAGAAGCCAAGGACCGAGGTTTGTGCTTTGTAATATGACGATCCATCTTCCTGTCGACGTTGATACCAACTGTCGCAGGTCGCATGCTGTACCTCGCCCACGAGTTTCTGAGCCCTGGAGGGCTGCTCTTCCTTGCAGTAAGCCCTGTTACCCCCCTGGCGGATTCATTTGACGACGGAATAGCTTCCTCTTCCCTGCGTCACCAACTCCCGATACGTTGATTTCGCATATCTCGGGGACCTGATGAAAACAATAGGGTTCAGTGAGCTCAAAGCCAGATGGAAAGAGGGCCGTAAGATGGCTTACTGGCTTTATCAGAAGGGATCACCATCCGGACGATCCTTTGAACATTTTGGAAGGAAAACAGTCCTACGGCAAGGTAACAGAAACAACTTCTGTATTCTGTTCTAACATGTTGTAATTTGTCTGTCAATTCCTTTTACGCTCGGGCGCCAAGATATATAACTTTCTACCTTCTGTATGCTTTGACACGCTCATCATGTAGTCGTTACTAATGCTTTGGGATACCCGAAGCCTGCGTAGGTTGAACCCAAGTATCAAGTCTGGCTTTGGGAGGCTACAATGCTTCCATTTATTGGCGCTTGTTCACCTTTTCCGAATTTATCCCATGGAATACTACTGAGGCGAGCCTCACATTTATGTGGAAGTAGAGGCTATGGCCGGGGGATTCAGAACATAAAGTAATGCACCTCGAGTAGAACAAGGTTCGATTGTGCTTGGAAACTGGAAATGCGATCGATTTGCTGTCGGACCGACGGGACCCATGGTATCCAGCATCAAGCAAGCTGAGGCCTCAACGACTGGGCCGAAATACCAGAGCTTCTCACGAAAATCACCCCCATGGCATCGAGGGGCGGTCCACAGTCCATTAAGATTAGAACAATGGCAGATGAGTATAGTAGTAGATCACTCATTCGTGGTGAATGGAGGGGACTTGCTTTCGTCCTCAACGTCGCCGCGCCCGATACTGACTGAATTTCAGACAAGTTGCGAGAAGCTTCAGCGAGATCGAGTGGAACGGGATGCAGTAACACTCTGCCGTAGCTCGCAAGGTAACACGGCAGGATAACAACTTTATTGTTATGCTCCGAGTCCGATCTTCTCCAGGTGCTCCATCCGAACAATTGTCGAGGACCCTATATCCCGCGCCCGCTCCTTCTGGATCGCTCTGACCAGATGGAGCAAGCCTAATCCCCCAGTCAAGGCCATGACAGATGACCTCGAGCAAGGTCCTCTCACACCAGTCGAGGCAGCCTCTTGACCGCAGCTTCTACTAGTTGCTCTTTTCGGATGCTTTCACCCATGTTTTCCTACGTTTCGCATTACGCGGTATTCTCGGACATCATAAGATATTTGATCGGCAGCGTATTTGCCGCTGCCTGTTTGGGACTGTGGAATAATATGCAGTGTCGTTAACGGTTAAAAGATGAGAGCCACTCCGCCGAAACATGGCTTACCGCGTGGCTAAGCCCATCCCCAAGTACGATATGGATTTCATGGCGTCCATTTCTGCAGCTCTAAGGCAAAGTATCAAAAGCTTGAACAAATTGATTTGGCGGAAGAAGGCTACCTACATACTGCGCCACAATGCCAAAAAACTACAAAGGATACCAGAAACGTGGCGGACTTTACAAAGCCGACGTAAAGTGGACCCGAAGCCCGCAATCCCCAGGATAACTTCAATCTCTTCATACGATCCCACTCACGAGTACTACAGTGTTCCGGTGGTATGTAAGATACCAATGTCATAATATTTTCATCGAATCGTACATTACGCTTGAAGTGTCAATAGAACCATTTAATGTTGAAAAAAAGAGGGACGCTGCGCGAACATGATCGAAACAGAGGGGGTGAGAGGGAGGGGAGCAAAGGAGAGAAAGAGGGTTCCAAAAGGGCCAAGAACGATGAAGGAGAAGTGTATGATACACAACCAAAGGAACGACAGAAAAGCCGACAACAGCAAGGACGACAACAGAGTCAAATTAAATATGTAAAGACAAGGAAAGAAAGAAGCCGAGGCGGACCAGTTATTTACGGCTTGAAAACCATAACGGACTGGTGGTACAGATACACACAACACAAAAAAAGTCCTCGGTCAGATATGTGGGTGCGCATCAGTGTAACGACGGGTGTATGAGATAGGGCTCGTTGAAGAGCGCCGTTTAGTCGGCACATGTTCATGAACCTTGCTTCGTCTTGAAGCGCAGTAACGGCGCAAGCCCAGATAGCGCACATGCCTTCTGCAAGAACTCGTGCTGCATCGCAACGACACCTCATCAGCCCCTCACACATGAACAAAAGCTTACCAAAACACGCACCTCAAGCAGCTCATTCGCCGTCGCCCGGCTGCTCACGTCCACACACAAACACACCGCCAGGAAGCCCTTGAGCTCCCGACTGAGCGCCTCCGGCTTCTTCAGCGTCGGCGTGCCGTTCGTCGCGATAAGGTACAGCGCCTTGAGCGGCTCCTCATCGAGGTACGGCGGCTCGTTCTCTATCATCTCGATCGCCATGATCCCGAGCGACCAGATGTCGACTTTCGCGCCGTACTCCTTCTGCTTCACGACTTCGGGCGCCATCCAGTATGGTGTGCCCACCATCGTCGCGCGCTTCGACTTCTGGTCTGTTAGTTTGGCGCAGAAACCGAAATCGGCTGGAGATCAAGAAAAGAGTGAGGGCGTGCTGAGTAGGTCATATAGATAGGAAGGGAGATTGACGCACTGATCTTGACGCGGCCCAGGGCGTCGAGGAGGACGTTATCGGACTTGATATCACGATGGATGATGCTCTGGCTATGCAGGTGGCCCAAGCCCTTGCAGGTCTACATCAACACCAAGATCAGCTTTCATCTCTTTGACAAGAGGGAACGGGCAGAAGCAACCACACGTACCTCAAAGCAGATACTAGAGATCTGGTCCTCCTCTAGGGTATTGTTCTCAATGATGTCAGTGAGCGCGCCGCCCTCCATGTACTCCATGACGACCCATAGTTCGTTGTTCTTGACGAGGTACGACTCGAGGAAGTTGACGATGTTCGGGTGCTGCGATTCCTTCATGACAAGGATCTCGTTCACGATGAGTTCCTTCCGCGGCTGGTGCGACAAATCCATCTCCTTGATCGCAACCTTCTTGCCCGTCGCGAGCGTCTTGGCGACGTATACATGTCCTGAGGCTCTGCAACGCGAATCGAATCAGCAATGTTTCCGGGCAACACGACCACCACCCTCTACCCAAACAAAAGAAAAAAGGAGCCACGCCATATAACAATTTGTGCCGACAACCAAGGAAGAAAACGAAGAAAAAGCGACGAAGGAAAACCACACTCACCCCTGCCCAACCTTCTTAATCTTGCTATAAATAAGCTTAGGGTCCTCATCCGCCACCACTTGCCTCAGCTTCTCCATAATCTGCACCTCCGTCATCGTACTAATCCTCTTCTCCTTTGGCTTCTCCAGCGCCGCCGCCGCCGCCGCAACGCTCCCCGCGCCCACCGGCACCTTTGGCTTAGTCTCCTCAATCTGAATCTTCTTCGCGGGCTGCAACGGCTTCACGGGCGGCGGGCCCGCAGTCGCCCCCGCGGCGCCACCCACAGGCTGCGACGCGGGCGTGGTGTTCGCGGGCGAGGATTTTGACGGCGCGCCGAGAGGCGGGCGCGGGAGGTCCCCGCGCGTGGGTTGTTGTTGTTGCTGCTGCTGCTCAGCGCGTGTCCGCTCCTCTCTCTCCCGCTCCCTCTCCCTCTCTCTCTCCCGATCTCTTGATCGTTCCCGCTCCCTCTCCCGCTCCCTCTCTCGGTCCCGTTGGTCCCGGGGCGGCTGAGGCAGCTGTGGGCGCTGGGATTGTTGCTGTTGCTGTTGTTGTGTCCCGGAACCGGCTAACGACTCCTTCCGTGCGGGGAGTGCGCCCGCCCCGTTTGCCGTAGGCCCATGTGCAGGTTTCCGCGCGCCCAGCTCGGCAGTCGACGGCAGGATCTGCTCGCTCTTCCCTGCGGAAGGTGGCGGTGGCGCAGGACGTGCACCAGCGAGTAGCGGTCTCGCGGGAGCCGGGCGTGATGCAGACGGACCACTTACAGGGGGTCGGGGGCCGCCCGCGGAGGCACCGGCGGCGTGTGCGGCGTGCGAGCCGTTGACAAGCTCGGCGGCGAGTGCGGCGGCGGAGGCGAGGGAGTCGGGTTCACCGTTGGGAGGGCCGAGGCCAGGCGGGGCGCTGTCCTGGCGTTTGTTCATTGGGCGTGCGCCAATGAGGCCCGGGGAAGAGGATGCGGAGGGGGCGCCTGAGCCTGAGCCTGATGCGTTTGAGGGAAGTTTGCCCAACCCACCGAGGCCAGTGCCAGCGTTGAAGCGGGCGGGGGCACCTAAGCAGACGGTGTGCATGGGGTTAGTATGCAGTGTCTGTGAGTGCGTGTGGATGGTAGTGTGCAGGGTGGATGCACGGACGGAAAGGGGATGGATGAGGAGTGAAGAGTGAAGAAAAGCGTACCCATATCTTCGAGTTCACGCTTTTGATGATCTGTGTAAAACTCGAGGACGTCGAGAACCGCTTGTGGATCTTTGGCGTAGTCCTCCCGCGTGATGGCAGACTTGGTGAGAAGCTTGCTCCACTGGTCTGGCATGCCCTGTCATCAATGGAAGTAAAGTGGGTCAGGGCGCTGTACAAAACGACAACTACAAGTGGGCGAGCACAAGATGCAAATCGGACTTGCCGTAAAAGCGCCGGAGACGGGATCAAAGCCCACATGCACTTTGTGGACAAAGTTGGTGGGATTGCTGACGCCCATGAGGGGACTTCGCGAATAGACGTCGTCCTGCCAACCGTACACCTCTTCGTCATTCTTGAGCGAAAGATAGTAGCGCTTGTCCTTGGCCTCGAGCAGCAGACAGTACGGCTTGAGATCCGTGCGCTCAACGTTGGATATGTCGCGCAGCATGATCACAGTTTGTTGTGGCGAGTGCTTTATGAGACAAAGCACACATCAAGGCCTCATTGACATGCGATCGCACCGATGAAAGACGTACCTCTGATTTGTGGATAGTGAGTGACTGCTCCTTGAGCACGAGCCACTTGAGCTTCCAGATCCAACTAGCAAATGTGCCCTCCTCCTTGACACTGGCAGGCCCGCTCCTCACGATCTGCGAGTTGAAGAGGGCCTCTGAGTTCCTGTTGGGCGCGGGTGAGCCTCCAATGCCTGAGTACGACGTGTTATACGACGAGGCAGACGGCGACGAGGGGGTAAAGGTAAAGGACGAGTTGTAGCCCGAGCTGGCGAGAGCCGCGTTCGTGTTGTTGTAGGTGGGTTGGACACCGTTATCAGCGCCGGCCCGGCGCGGGGCCTGCGGGGCGGGGCGGGAGGGCGTCAGCGACGCGGCGGTGACCTGGTGGTAGGACATGGCGGCCCCAGGATGCTGTTGCTATACAATGCCACGAATGGGGGGCGATGACAGATGGATCGGTGTGCGCTGATGCACCGGGCCGTTTCGGGGCGGTGGCGCGGGGTATCGTTGGGGCGTTGGGATTCGTGGGGATTCGTGAGCGCGCGGAAGGGTGCTCGTCGTCGTCGTCGACGGTGAAGGTGGCCGCAAAGTCTAGTGCTGCGCTGAGACTGTCCACTGATGCACCAAACAAGGCAGCACCTTGGGTAAGCATTGCGATCGGATCTATCCGGTCGTTGTGCATCGTCAAGGGGACCTTATTATCTCTTTCTAATCTGAATTCAGAATCACCAATGTTCACTGCATGCTTCCAAGTATTCACTACGTCAGCAAGGCCCAAGCTGCTTGAGTCGTCGTTGTGCGCTTTACAGCGGGAGTGCGAAGTAAAATCCCCCAAGCATGACCTACTAACTCACTCGGGTAACTTGAAACTTAAAGACTTGACCCAAACTTGACCAAGACAAATGCCAACAATAACCTGATACAGTCCAGACTCCATGTGTCACCCCACAGTCGGCAAGGGGCTCAGTGCGCCTTCCAAAGGAATTTCTTCGGAATTTGGTAGGTCGCGAGTCAAAAGGCGGCGGGCGAAATATAAATCGACGCTGTGTAACTTACTAGGCCCCGGTCAAGGTTTGCACTGGCGTCATTGACTTGTTCACTGACGTAGGAAACACGACCTTGAAGGGAAGGGGGACCCCCAGTGATGCCGATCCCCACAGTTGATGAAGTGGGTCCAACTTTGCAAGGACCAACCAATGGGTCCGTCCCTGCATCGCCGAGCCAATCGGAAAATTACCACTCACAAGTAGAAGTAAACGTCACGACGAACCCATCCCAACCCGCAAGCATTGAGTCGCTGAAACAAATCATCGCAAGGGTAAAATTCGAGATGCCGGAGGATTCAATCACAAGGCCAATCACGTTGCGCCAAAGTCCGACAACCCGTGCGTCGCCTGGAAAGAAACCAATTCAAGAAGGGTTGGGACACTCCGTCTGGCTATGTCGAGCAAGGCCTGAAGTGGGCTAACGCACTGGCCAGGACAACGTCGCCTCCCGTCGCTTGCGATGCCGCCGGCCAAGAGGGAACGCGATGCTAGACGTCGGCTGTGCCCCGAACGCGATATCAGACGTCGGCTGCGACCTGTCCAGTGCCTAGTGATCTTGAAAGCGCCTAGAAAAGCGTGATGAAGAAACGTGCAAGGGAATCCATGCGTGTGGCTTTCGTGGGTTCGGCATTCGTGGTGCACGCGTCTGTTGATGGGGGGATGTGGATGCCTCGACGTCCTCGAGCGCTTCGATCTTGACCCGCTCGAGCACTCCGAGTCGTCGCCCGCGGTAGCGTCGTCGACCTCTAGTGCTCGTCCGGGGAAAGGAGTTGTGCTGGCGTGGGGTTAACGGTGCTGCGGGCACCGGTGCAGGCGCGTCGCTGCCTGTCGTTCTGTGTCTTGTTGGGGTGCACGAGTAAAGGGGATAGCAAATGGTCGAGAGACTCGGAAAGAGGGACGGGGCGAAGGTCGAGTTGTGAAGACAGACCATAGCCGAACAAATGACCTAGGACGGGGTGCCCTGTGGTACTCAGCAGAAGGGGAGGGGGAAAACGAGATATCGACTAGTGGACGCGTCATTTAAAGTCGAACCAGCGGCCCTGCGTTCGAGAGGGCAAGCGTCATCAATTTCCCTTTGTGTGAGCCTGTGATTGAGAAAAAACACAAGCCAAGATTAGTCTTCTGCGGTGCACTGGGGCAGGGGGCCTCTTCTGTCATTGTTGATTGATCGCATTCAGAGCATCGTCATGAGAAACCCAAGAAGTGCGCGCAGGCGAGGGCGAGGTACGTTGGGGCGCAAAGGGGAAAGTCACTGCGGTGGATTAGCGGTAATAAATACATAGCAAGTAGTGGCAATCAACAGCTTTTGGCGATTCGCCTGGCATCCAGAGAACAACTGGATATGATAGGTACAGTTTTACTTGTTCTTCGTCGCCCTGTTCACAGCGGTGCACGTTAGTCAGTACGTAAGAACACAAACAGCCAAAAAAATGGCAACACAGGAGGACGAGGGAGGGAATGAATGAAGAATAAGGATAAGGAAGGATACGCACTTGTAGCTGAACTTTTTCTTGGTATGCGAGAACTCCCCGAGCTTATGCCCGACCATATCCTGTGTCACCAGCACCGGCACGTAGTCCTTCCCATTGTGCACCATGAATCGAACCCTATACCCCACGCGACGAGGAAACCAACACAGCATGTCCTTCAGCACTGAGGTCCACGCGGATATGGAGCGAGAGACTCACCCGACAAAGTTCGGCAAAATCGTGCACGCGCGCGCCTGTGTCTTTATTGCCTGATGGTTCGTTATGGCCTCGCGGAGGTTGGGGAACGCAACGAAGTACGGGCCTATAAGTTGCAATAGGAACATTTAGTCATTCAGCCGTTCGTTCAGCGCACCAGGTGGGAAGTATAGGGATTAAGAAGCGCGCACCCTTCCAAGCCGACCGCCCGGACTTTTGCAGGAGCATTGTAGGACGCATTTTGACGGAATCGCAAATGAGGGAGGGGAAGTGACTGTAGTTAGTCGGAGACGCGAACCGTAAGTATTTCCCGCACAATTCTGATTGTACCCAATTTGAATAATAGTCAAGTGAATAATAATCAAGTTTTCATAAATAGTGGCATCCAAAGAAGGAAAGTACGGGATTAGAAACCCGTTTTCAGATGACATCACAGGGCAAACTGTCCAGTTCATGTTGGGAAAATCAGTTTTTAAATTGAAAGTACGTCACCCACCGTGACACGATTCAGAAGGGGCGACGCACAAGTGACGCCCGACACGCGCAAGCAAGCTCACCGCGTTACTCCCCATGCGCCCAAAGAGATGGTGTCCCTGATAAAAGCTCCCCATGCTCCTGAATCTGGTTCTAGCTCCACTTGCAGCTCTTCAGGCTTATTCGGTGTGCTATCAGCCCACGCGTACAGTGTGCGTGCTGAACCAAGCACCAGCTCACATGCTCATGAGGCTATTACTACGCTGAAACCCACTAGGACTGAGCAACCTACCGTAGACGAAAGCGCTACCTCCACGACGAGCTACAAACCATTTTTTCAGGACCCGAGCAGCATGACACCTGCGCCCAAGCCGGACGACGGAACGGCGCAGAGCACTGCTTTCGCGAAGGTCAGTATCAAGTCAATAAATAAATTTATTCGTTGTGGGGCGTCGTTGATCATGCGTGCGACTGAACAGACCGTGCTGGTATATGCCCTCCTCGCAGTTGGGATCGCCGGTATGGCGCTCATCTTCTGCATGGTAGTCCAACGGTACGTACACGTCTAAAATTACCCTCGCCCCTATTACGCGATTCACATCGCCACTATACTTATGCACCTCCGTAACGCAGCTGTGCAACGCTCAAACGGCGCAACGAGCCCCTCCGACGCTTCTTCTCGCGCCTCGCGCCGCCCGCCCCCTCCACCCGGTCTCCCACCCTACCTGCAGCAGCGCGCTTCCCCCGCACGACCGGCCTCACCGCCGCCCCGCCCTACCCCTACGGGGCCCGCACGCGCGCTCTGGACACAGACCCCGCCGGGCGCCGTCTCGGCTTCACCAACGCCACGGCATACCACCACTCGGACCACGACGCCTATCTGGGCGACAAAGACGTCTTGCCAGCGTATGAGTACGATGGGAGACCGCCGGAGTATGGCCATTATTACGGCACGCCGGGGGCGCTGGAACTTGCGGTGATGAACTCCAGGACGTCGAGTTCACGGGGTGTAAGGTCGTTGAGCTCGCGGGATGTGAGTCCCGGGCCGGATGGGGATGGGGACCCCCATACGAGGATGTGCTGTGGACCCGATATAGAGCGCGGAGACGCTGGCGCTGCCCCTTCGTCTGCGCCTGGGCATGTTCGGGGGCGGTCCGCTTGATGCTTAGATTCCTACTTACATTTTTTCTCGGTTTTCTTTTTTCTTGGACATATGGGTTTTGGAGATTTGGACTCTGGACCTTGGGCATCTCATGTAGAACACCCACCGCGTTGGGTTGGTATATCTATGGACTGCATTGCGATACCTACTTTGTACTACTTATATGTACCATTCCTTGTGCGGAACTCTAGATTTTGTTGTATGTACTGAGCTCTCTAGATCTTGTTGTATTTACTGTATATCGATGGTCGGATGGACTTTTGACGACACACGTTCTTCCTTTCTTGGCTGAACCTCAACGATGTCACCGGATCGCGTTCCACATTATGCGGGCAGCTACTGAAGTGCTCAGTAATGCCGTCAGTCCACTAATTAAATGAAATGGTCAGCCTCGTCGCGTCAAATTGAACTACCACATCGGTGCGAGGTCCAATCAAGGACCTGAAAATGAAAGCTTCAAAGCCTATTTCCCCTACCCCACATTCAACGTGCAAAAGTGAATTCGGAATGTGTGGCCTCTAATCCATGGCTTGCTCGACTCGGAGGTGCTTTCTCAGCGTTGAATTCCGTGTAACAAATGTTATTGGCTGGACCAGAGCCCACTCGGAGCGCCAACAGTAGACGATTGGACTGTTACTTATCCTCGTGGATCAGGAACTATGTGAAGACCTCTGTGAAGACTCGGAACACCCCAAAGGCTCGAAAACTGTCGAGTCTGTTAAGATGTTCTTACCAGAGGATTCACGCGCGCACGCGGAAGGCGGAAATCCCCAACCAACGAATGAAGAATGAGCGTGCATCCGATCCACGCCGACATTCCGCCAATAGTGGCAGTCCATATTCACAGATCATGAACAATTTAATATCCTTCGAATCTAAAGTCTTCCGTAAGATCGCAGCTGAATAAATATTGAGCACCCACTGCGTGTGCGCTGGTCAGATGTCAAGTTCTCGAGTTCGTCGTTGAACCCACTTCACACAAGTGAGATGAAGTCAACAACTGAGATAGCCGTAGCTTAGTGGTTTGTGGGAGCTCCGCGCGCCCTATCAGATTGGCTGCTCAAGGAAGACACGAGCGCGGTTCGCTCGGGACTCTAGTTTCTGCGTCCTTGCTACGTCCAACCTCAGATTGGCTGCTCAAGGAAGACACGAGCGCGGTTCGCTCGGGACTCTAGTTTCTGCGTCCTTGCTACGTCCAACCGCGAGGCGCGCATCACGCATCAACCACCGTGGAAATGATTGCTAAATGTATAAGAGTCAGATTGGAGTCAGAAACACCCTGCTTCTCTGCTTCTGCGATGGCGAGAGCTTACTTCTTGACGATTTTTTCAATGCTCAACCTGTCACACCATATCACAATGAATTACACATAATCCTTGATCGCGATGGGGTTCAGACTTCCCATCGGACCAAACAGTCCGCTAGATCATTCAGTCAGACGCGTCCAATTTTCGTTTTCTGGGGCAAACTCTGGGTGTTTCGTATACCTCTTCGCTCCACATAGCTTGTTAGGCAAGAAACTTACTTCATCATCTTCTGGGTGTTTCGAGCATGGCCCGAGCGACTCTCTGGAAATCGCTAGAGGTATGACACGTATCGCGTTTACCACTAGGCTTTCCTCATCGTGCCCCTAGGTCTCCACAGATGCTACACCATATATCAATGACGATATTCTTCCACTCCCGCCATCCCGGCGTACCTGGACTAAAAAGATTTTCTGCTTCTTCTGGTTGTCAACCGGTGAGTACAGTACTAGAGGCATCATGATCGACAGTCTTATGGGTCTCAATGTCCTTGACTGTAGCGATCAACATCGCTGAATGGTCGGCTGCTGCCGCGGCTCGTGCGTCATACTGGCTGTTTGGCTTGGGTTCTATACAAACTCATGCCATTCGTAGTGGGTTTGGGATTGACTGTCCCGCAGGCAATCACAGGTGTGTATCATTTGCTCTTTGGAAGTATCCACTGCTAAAGAGGCCTTTTCGCCAGTCAATGCCATAAGCACGATAATGTTGCATTTCCCCCAAACGCGTCCGAGTCATGGTGCCGGCTAATATTTCGCGTAGAATCACACTTGCGTTGGTTGTGAATGGGATGGGTGGTGGGAAGTGGCATGTTCCGTTTGTGAGTTTTTTTTAATCATACGAACCTAGTCTTCGAGGTCTGACGCTTCAAAGGCCGTACTTAACAGAGCTCCATGGGGAATGTGAGCTATATATCTTCCATTACTTCAGTGCACGACGCACTGACGATTATAGACGGGGCTCCTGGTTCCCACTCCTGAACCGGGTCATCCTTTCGTGCTGCTGGTACGGGGTTCAAGGCTGGTATGGCGGCCAGATCACAAAAGTGATGATCGGATCCATCTGGCGTAAGTCCTCCAGTGCTTCTTATTGCACGAATCCAGTGGTATATCAGCTTAATCTTCTAGCGAGCTTCTACCACATGAAGAATACGTTTGGGCCAGGACAAGGCATGAAAACTAACGAATTTGGTATATTCGCAGACCACGCTCCTGAAACGAACGCCGCCCCAACTGATACGCCCCGACGTTTCCTGTAGTTGCCTTCATTGCTTTCTGGGCGTTTTCTCTTCCCATTTTCCTTCTGCGTCCCGAGCAGTAAGTGAACCTGCCAGCCATCTGCACTGGGAGTCGGTCTTCATAATCTGGTCATTGTTCTACTTTTGCCAGCTATCGCATCCCCGCCATCATGTCCTCTGTTGCTGTCACGATAGCTGCCTTTGCTATCTTCATCTGGGCTGTCGCGAAGCAAGGCAATGGAGGACCACTTTTTTCAGATCCTGAAGAGATCTACGGCGTTGGAAGACTGAGCGCCGGTTCTATACTGGGCTGGGTCATGATGCGTTGCATCACTAGCGGAATCGGTGGTTGGGCTGGAGGAGTACATCTTTTCCCTGTATCTCATCCAACTGTTTTGCTGATGGCTCACCTCAGATAATGTACCAGAGTGGTAAGTAAGCTAACCTTACCTAGCAGAGGCTCGCGTCGCTCACATGTTCGACCCCGAGATTTTTCGCGTTACGCAGTCAAACCTGGTGATCAGATATGGGGGCAGGTATTCGTCATTCCACTTTGCCTCTTGGGCTCGAACATCTTGGGGATCGTGACGACATCAGCTGCAAGAGGGTTTTACCCCGACGAGCCGCTACTGTGGTAGGTAGATATTCGCTGCTAAAGAAGTACATTCTGAGATGTTATACAGGAAAATGTTCGACCTATTGGAAGCCATTCAGAGGCACGAAGGACCTAGGGCGCGGGCAGCCGTTTTCTTTGCTGCTTTCGCATTTTTTGTATCGCAGCTGTGTGTCAATGTAGGTCTTTTTTCTTTTCAACTTTTTGAGATTTATGGCAGAGCTAACAAATTTGTCACGCAGATCGTCGCATGTGGCGTCGTTGGCGGGATGGATCTCGCGGCATTGGCACCCAAGTTAGGGGGATAATATCATAGATGATTGAACTAACTGCAATATTTATCTCGTCTCAAGATACATCAACATCCGGCGCGGCTCCTTCATTATCGCCGTCATTGGAATCTGCATTAATCCTTGGAGAATCTTGAACGTTTGTCCACGAATCCTTATCTCATCACCACAGAATGCTGAAAATGAGTAATACTTTAGACACCCAATTCCTTCATCTCAACTATCTCGGGTTACGCGGTCTTTCTTGGTCCGCTGACGGGTATCATGGTGGTCAGTAATTACCCTGATTCACCATTTGGGGCTAAAATTCATGGATGATAATCTTCCAGGTGGATTACCACATATTAAGGAAACGTCGCGTGAAACTCTCGCATTTCTTTATCCCCAACGCGTCAAGTGACTACTGGTGCGCAGACCGACCTCTTCTTGATTATCCGTCATTGGTACGGGTCATTGACATCCGACCATTTTCAAGGTTCTGGCACGGACTCAACTGGCGTGCACCTGTGGCATGGATACTGGTAGGTTTTAGTTTCATTCATCTTCGTGGTCCATGGTACCGACACGCTGGCCAGGGCGTTTGGTGGAGCATGCCAGGCTTCGTTCGATCGATCAACCCACGGATTATCACCCTTTCAAGTGGCTGGGTGTATGCACTGTTTATCTATTTTTCCTTCTCGTCTTTTCAACTCACAGAACAATGTCAGCCATATCTACTACCTATCATGGCCTTTGGCATTCTGCATCAGCGGCACTGCCTGGCTAGTTTTGAGCAAGCTATGGCCACCTCCGGGTGTCGGCGAGGTGGATGAAAAGGATGTTTTCGGCACGTTTGGTCCTCGTGTGTCCGAAGGGAGTCGAAATAGCCTGGAAAACTTGAAGGAGCTCAAGGAGTCGGATGATATGATACGTAGATCAACAATCGGGGTCGCATATTGATGCTTTGCATTATACAGTGCGGAGTTGTCTGTAGAGATCGAGAGGAGTATGCAGTGTTCGATTCTCTGAATCTATTGAATTCCCTAGGTTCCATAGCAAACATAATATTCCTTCGCGCTTCCCACGTCTCCAACCAGCCACCCATCCAATAACTCTACCCAAGTAAGTGTACGACAAATTTTAAAGCGAAACGTGAGCAGCCAAACACGAAGGAAAATTTCGAGCCAAGGGGGAATATAACGTCGTAAGGTAAAAAAAAAACGGGAGAATACACGTAGAAACATAGCATACTTATAGCATCTAGCCCAGGAGCGTACACATAACACTTTATAATAATAATCACATAGTCCTCAGTCATCGTGTCCAGTCGGTCAGTCGTTTTGCATTCACGTTGTTGGTTCGTTCAGCCCAGAAATGCAGGATGGACTACCCCGATGCGCTGGCCTTACGTCGGCGTGGACTCTAGAACTTTTTGCCCATGGCCAAGACACGGTAGAGCGCGTTCGCCTCCTCGAGCCTAGCATTGCGCAGTGCAAAGTGCATCATCTCTGCAGAGTCCATGTCGGCAGCGGGGTCCACGATTCCTAGCTTGATAAGCGAATGATAAAATCTGCAAAGCTGCATTCCCCAAAGGGCTTTCAGCACATCATCCTTGCCACACAGCAATTACATACGTTCTGCACGCCCTTGGCAAACCGGTCATCGCTGATCAATCCCTCCCTTTCCTCGGCTTCCGCATGGTCAAGCCAGTTGATACACTCGTGCACAAAGCGGCCGAGTACTTCCGCACGCACGAGGCTTGCAACAGTGTACATACCGCCACCAATGGGCGTCTGGTCGCGGAGAAGGCGACCGAGGAGGTCAAACGTTGCGAGAGTCGGGGGAAGGAACGGCAACACATCGAGAAAAGGCGATGGAAGATGATGTTGGTCCGCCTTGGCATCGTCGAAGAGCCCGACGAATAGAGGGTGGGCCAGGAGTGGGTTGAAGGAGGTGATAGAAGTGAGGTCGAGCGAGGCGATCATGCCTGAGGATGCGAGCTCGGGAATCAATGGGTTGAGAAGCTGATGCCACATCCGAGAGAACATTTAGCTGCTGTTCGTTGGGGGAATTGGGGCAAAGGAAGGGCTCACCCTTTGTTCAGAGAGGGAGAGGACACGCTCACGAGCGCTCAGGAGAAGCTTCATTGCTTGCGCGATGCGCTCGTTCTGTCGGTCTACAGCAGGGGTAATTACCCGACGGGGAGCTTCGTTGACCGCAAAGGCATTGTAACTGAACTCGGAGGATGGGTTATGACCAGAGGAGGCTGATCGGAGCCTGTAGTTATCTTGCGTATATGAGTAGTTGGCGTCGTCTCTGTGGTGGTTGGTCAGCAAGAAGCAGATGCAAGGAACGAGAAATTTGACTGACAAGTCGAAAAGAGTATTGTACATTTGGTCGTCGAGGTTTAAATTAGTTGCTCTAAGCTTTGGTGGCAGCGGCGATCGTGCCAGCGTGCTTGGAGAGTAAGGTCCAATCTAGCGGCAGTCCATTACAGGAACTTGAAGCACAACGATCGACTCAGAACGTACATCGTTGCCATCCCCTTTCAAAATCTTCCACAAAACCCACACCAACTGCTCGTTCGGGCTGACCTCTCCCGTCTGTGCCACGCTTATCGCTCTTTCGCGCTCCTTCACAAAAGTGACGAATAGCACCGACTTGAAAGGATTGATTGCGATCGGATGTGGTGCGTAGAGTGAGTACAGCAGAAATGCGACCAAAATTCGCTGGGCAAGCTGTAAAAGGCAGACATCATTCATAAATGAGTATATATAGCTGTCAAGAATCAATGACTGACCTCTGCAGGGGTGTTGGGATCAAGCAGTGGCAACAGCGCGTCTAGGGCCAGCTGAAAGCGCGATGTAGGCTGCACAATCTGTGTGTAGGCCTGCGCAGCCGTGGAACAAGGCAACGCAAAGGCTCTCGTGAGCAGGTGTCTGACCGAGGCGCGAACAGGGTCGCCCATTGGGCTTATTGGGCTCATTTGCGGCGGTGGAGGAGGCATAGAGGACATAGGAGAAAGAAAAGACTGCATGCCGGAGCCAGGTGACCTCGAGCTCGCGAGAGTTCCCCGTCTGCAGTGGCCGTCAGGAGCAAACCCGTAATCGATTTATTACGCATCCCATCAACACGTTCCACTGCGCCAATGGGGCTGCCAAGGCCTTTGTTCCGGTCTGCCATCACACGTGTATTTCAAATGAATTCTACAGCCTCACATGTAGTAGAAAAGTATGTAAGTACCAAGGGATTGAGGTAAAACGAAAATACAAAGAAAGGTGGTTATATCTGGGTAGTGTATGACTACTAGTTATCATAGTTACTACTATCTGGTACTCTATCGAGACTTGCTCATAGAGGGCCTGGTGCATAGTAGAGGGTGACAGTGAATTCGAGTCGGTGGCATGCGATTCAAGCCACTGGATTCACGCACGTACGAATCACGCACCAGCTTTTTGCACAGAATCGTGAATCACCATGAATCGTCAAAGCGCCTCCTGGGACCGCTTCGACATCGCGAATCCCGATTCAAAGCAAGGATTCTCCGGGGTAAAATGTTCAGGGCCAACTCCCTCCAATCACGACTGAGTCCTGCGAAGGGACATTTTTGACTACTCTGACAAATAAGAGTTTGCAGAAGCCAGTATTTCTTCCGCTACTGGGCCACATGGAGGCCACGACCAGGACATCGCGCGCCACATCCGCATGGTGCACGGTGATAAGTAGCTGATGTCGTTTATTAGTGAGTGCAGATCTACAATATCTACCACGAATCCCCATTATTCTCAGTCGCATGAAATCTTATGCTGCCTTAGCCATTTCCACGTCGCTTCCCGCGCCACGTGGACTCCTCTCCTCGCTCTCAACATCGTCTTCATCTTCCATATCCAGCTCCTCATCCTCGTCCTTCACCGGCACCTTCCCGCTGGCACTTCCACCAGCAACGGCCTTCCCCTTCCATCTCCCCTTGCCCATCTTCCTCGCCACCAGCTTCCCAGAAGCACCCGCGCTCGCGCTCTTCCCGCCCCCACTCTCCGTACACGTCCTCTTATGCCTAGCAAGCGCATCGGCACGGCTCAATGCCCTCCCACACACACACACAAACCTCTCTCCAGGCGGTGCCGTCGCCGCCTCGCCGTCACCGTTGCCGCCCTGACCATGCACGCCCGGGAGGATCAACCCGTGCTTCCCCATCATATGCCGGTACGCGTCGTTCCGTCGGGTAAAGTCCATCTCGCAGTACAAGCACGAGTACCGTGTCTTCCCGCCGCGCTTGAACGAGGGAATCATGGGGCGCTCGCCGACGGACACGTCGGGCGGGGTGCCAGTGGCGAGCATGTGCGGCGTCGTGATGCGGAAGGTCGTGGTGAGCGTTGCGGGGGCAGTGATCGCGTGGGGACGTGAGGTCGAGGGGATGCCGCGGGAGACGACCTGGGGACGGGGACGGGGCTGGGCCTTCGACCTGGGCTGGGCCTTGGCTTTTATCTGACGAGCGGGGGCTGGCTTCCTGGACGAGGCAGAAGCAGCCGCACGCCGACGCGGGGCGTATGCTTCGTCTTTCTCACTCTCAGAGTCGTTGGACGGCCACCCGTCCTCGTCCTCGGCATCATCATCATCCACCAGCTGATCCTCTTCCTCCTCGTCATCTAAGTCCTCATCATCCGACTCGCCATCGTGGTGGACTGGGTTTGAAGGAGACCTTGACAGGGAAGAAGGGCCTGCGACGGGCGAAGAGGCACGCCTGATGACACGAGGCGCCGCGGAGGTGCTGAGCGACGAGCGACGCGGTCTGCCTCTTTTGGCTGCAGGTTTGCTCGGGGGCTGTGACACCGGCAATGAGAGCGCAGCAGACGCCGACATCGATGGGGGAGGGTACGCGTATGCAAGCGGGTTTGTTGTATTCGGAGGGCGGCCGCGGCCTCGAGGTGGGGGTGGTAGCGGTGCTGAGGTGTATACGGCGTAGGTCGATGGGGGCGGCGGTTCCCGCAATGCGAACGGCCTGGACAACGAGGGCGGGGGTGAAGGTACCCGCGGAATATCCATGTCCATCTTTTCTTTTTCCCAGCTCGAGTCCACCTTGCGTTTCTTTTCTGTGCCCCTTTCCTTTTCCTCCTCTCTTTCATCCCCATCTCGCTCGAGATCCCGCTCGCCGGGTTCCTCCACCGGGTGGCTATCACGGTCCTCGTGCTTCAGGGGCTCCTCTCTCCAATGATGGCCGTTCGCCCCCTCCCCCTCCGAGTGACGATAGCGCGTGGGGGTGATCTGACGAATGCATGGGCTTGGCCTGGTCCTTGAGACGGGCGACACGCGTACAGGAGACGTCTGCGCTGAGCGCGTAGCCGTGGGTGGTGGTGATCTCCTGCCTCGTTGAGGAGAAGGACTGCGTTGGTCCTGATAGCCACGTGCTGGCGGTGCCTGATGGTTGTTCGATTGATGGTGGTTGGAGGACATCGGGTGAGAGTGGGGGTAGGAATAGTTGTAGTGGGTGGGAGGCGAGCGCGGACGGTCAAGATATTGATGCTGAGAGTTTTCAGATGAATTACTCCCGTAGTACTGGGGACGACGAGGAGGTGAGCCATCTCGGCGATCAGCGTAAGAGGACCGAGGAAGATGATATGGCTGTGGATAATGCGACTGATACGCATGCGACGACGAGGGAGGGCCCCTTGAAGATTGCCAGGCCGAATTTGAAAAGGGCAGCCCCTCGTGATGGTCGCGGTCATCGTCCGAGGACGAAATAGACTCAGGAGATGGCGCATCATGCTGAGCTGGGGTGGAGGTACGGGAGCCGACCGACAGGGTAGCGGACACTGGAGAGCGACGACGCTCACCAGAAGGGCGGGTGTATGGGGAGTGCCGGGCCTCATGACGACGTTCGACACGCGGTGAATTGTGGCGGGGAAACCCCGTGTGGTTGGTGTGGCGGTGAGCTATAGCCGCGTGAGACGAGCCTCTACCTACGCCACTTGAGCTCGGGTGGTCTTCCCATCGTTGGCGCAAGTCCGCTGGTTCAAAACGCCTCGTGGGTGGTGCCATGTCAACGTCTCCATAAGACTGCGGTGTGGCACTATTCGACATTCGCGACCGCCCATCGTGGTCTATCGGGGAAGGCATTCTCGCTTGTCGCTGGCGGTCCATGCAGCAGACTTGGATGACTCGGTGAGATCTGGGAAAGAGGCTTAAGGGAGAGGAGAAAAGAACAAAGATCAGGGAAAGTGTGCGTTTGTTTTGGTACAATTGCGTGCCACACAACGGGATCACCCGATCTATCACACACCTCGCGCCACCCACGCATTGCTCTACACCGTCTGGCCTCTCCTAATGTCCTGAAATATGCCACTTGCGCCTCTCATTTCAGTAGGACGTAGTTTCTAGGACGTTTCAGCAAGACTATGGGTTTGTGGACAAGGAAATGCCCTCGTCAGGCTGGTGTCTGTGGCGAAAATTTCGCCCCACGTTTCGTGGTGGCAGTGCAGTCGGCTCATGTAAGCCGCCGCCACAACCGATTCTCACGGAGCCAAGTTCCTGTAGTGTGGACTCATGGTACAGGTGACTTGGCACTCGTTATTAACGCGGCCCTGTCAGTGTTAAGCGCTAAACTTTCAGAGTCAAGTGAGAATGCTTTATCCCCAAAGGAAACCGTGTGGCCACCTGGCTTCGTGCGCCGCCGCACACTTACATTATGACGAATTGTTGACAATCCCTTGTACATTCAAGGTCAACGAGCAACGAGAGATCAACTATCCAGCCTAATGCACTCACTTTTCCCATGAGATGACGACGCTTCATCCTTGCCTCCGAAAGATGTAAACCCACACAACTTGAAGCGCTTGTAGTGGCTGTATAGCGGCTTCGATGGCCTTTTACTACTCGCTTGCCACACAAAAATTAGCGTCCAGAAGTTTTATATCACTGTCAGTCTAGAACAGCGCATGCCTGACAAGATATAAGTTGGGGTTATATTTCTGGTGGTATGCAAGAGGGCCCATTGGGGACGCAACGGCAAGAACAAAAAAATGCGGTCGGAAAACAAACGAACCAGTGGCTGTTAAACTAACCGACTAGCCGATAACGTTGAAGGCATCCTGCATGGACAAACCCTGAGCGATTATATTCAAAATTCAGCCATCATACCCCGATCTAGCGAGACTCGAGGCAATGCAAATGTACCGTTCACCGTTCGAAAATTGAGCATTAAACAGCAAGCTCCGGTCGCCTACTAAGGTAAAAATTGATCAAGTTTAATACATCGCGGATGGTCAGAGCCTATGCAAATATAAAATCAGTTAGTACACATCCGAGTGACAAAATAGCCTCACTGAAGATATTACGGGTCAATTTGTATGATGGCATGGGCTCCCGTCGAATGCAGAAGGACATGCCAATAGAGAGATTGCAGAGACACTGAGGCACCTGTAGACTCGCGATCAGCGAAGGACGCACATGAGAGTGTAAGTATAACGCCACATTAGAACCAGCTAGTATCTTGAACCATGAACGGGATGCGGAGGTATTCAGGTGCATACAGTGTGTCCAAGCTTGTATATAGATCTTCCACTGGAGGTTATCTGAAAGGAAATCAAAAGAAACTTAAAGAAACATTAGATCAAGCTTTCATGAGAAGGCTTTCCTTTCCGAGAGAATAAAGTTGTTCTGCTTCACTGGTAGATGCAGAAAATGAACTCAACTATCAGACCATCGACGAAGCGATTGCTAGTGGGTCGTAGGGAGGAGTTCAAGCACAGCGAAGGCGAACACACTGACACTGACAATGATCTCTACCGGATCCCGACGTTAGCCGCCACCAACTGCTCTGCATGGCTCAAAGACCTCACCGAAGTTCATATGTTCATATGATCACTTTTAAATGGTCAGAGGACAGACATAACTAGACTGGTCACCGTCGTTGTATGAGATTACAATGACGGGACGACGGGTTCATCTGGGTTTGAATTACCGTTTACTGTAGTAACTGTACTGACGTCCGGACTGATCGGAAATGGGTATACTTCCTAATTAAGAATAAGCCGGCGTTGACCACCATCTACGGCGCTTTCGCGTCGTCAAACCATCCTCGGAGTGCCTGCAACTTCCGGAACTCAAGGCAAGGCAAAAATTCGGTCGTCTTCATTGAGCTTCTCAAGGGAGGCCCAGGAGTCTTTCGAGGGGGATTTGCTGCACGCGAGAATCTCAAGAGGACAGACCTAATGAGTTTAGCGCGGCTTGAGCGCGGCGGTGTTTCTAGCTATATGAAACCAGGAATAACCGTATACCGAACATGGCGAGCCCACTCATCCCACTGCGCCCCGAACACCTTCCTCAACTCGGTATCCTCCACCCTCACTCTGAGAAGCAGTGAAACCAAAATTCCCATGTTGTACATCGCAAGAACCGTCGTCGCTGTCCACCCCACCGATGTATCCAAGAGTCCCGACTCCCTCAACCACGATCCTTCCGAGGCATACCAGCAATACATTCCCAGATGGACGGCCAGCATTCCTCCATAACCCGGGTGCCGAACGAAGCTATAAGGCCCAGCCGTAACAAGTCTATGATCCTTGCGGATGCTCAGCTCGAAGGTGAAGAAGGAATTCATGGTGCGATAGCACTTCCATCGGATCCACCCCCCGAAAATGATGAGGAGGGCGCCTATTACGGACACTGGGGCAAAATTCAGGTTCGCGGTACTGCCATCCTTGAGAAAGATCGCGGCGACGCGTCGGCTGGCGAATGGTAGCGTATCCGCCGCGATTGCCGACACCTCTCCAACGCCCATGGCCCAGAAAATGCCCTATGTAACAGTGTTGAGCATGAAGAATATCGCAGTGGCGCATCGCACATACCTTTAATAACTTGTTGGTCCTTATTGAGAACTGCAAAAGTCTTTCTGACATCCCAGTCGCTTCCGCGCGCTCAGTCAAGCTCGAACTGCTTGGGCTAGTATATGACACGTGGATTGCCAGCGAAACGGCCAGAACAAGGAGGCTTCTCAGGAGAGCGAGCATGATGTCAAAATTTGGGCTATCCTGTCAAGACGTTCGAGCACGAACTTTATATACTCACACTGAGCCACTGCTCGCATTTGACAGTGTGAAGTGGTTGTGAATACGTACTCATCCAGGTCCGCCATACTTATGTTTCGACGTAAACATGAGTTGCCGAATAAGACTTGCGAAGTGATTGTGATGATTCGGTATAGGCAGCAGCGTTTTGCGCCAAAATGTTGCAAGCATCCAGGAGTACATCATCAGAGAATTGACTTCAGAGGGTCCGAGTCCCCAGCTAAGCTACCATAGAAGTGTTTCGTGTAGTTTTAGTCCAGCAAGAGGCCAAGCCAAAGTCAAAAGGTCACCGACAGTGGCATCTCCGATATCCGTCCCTTACCAGGACGAAATTGATGACAAAATGGACTAGTCACAGCACACCTGGTCACTTGAAAGGGCCCGCCGCCGGTTGAACTAACTATAGCGCATCTACGGATACATCATCGAGAGGGCGGCGGCGGACAGATTTCTGTGACGTCGTCGGCCGGCAATAATCTTTGTTGATATACTCCGGTTGGTAGCAACTGGGGTGGTAGGGCTCTGAAATAGCATCGGATGGAATTGAAGGGGAGAAAGCGCCGCTGTGAGCGCTCAGGCCAAATCAATATATGACAGTTGTCATGGTCCGCATGCGATCTTCAAACGCCTACAGTAGAATGAAATAGAGATGAGATTCGTCTAAGTAAGAATATGAACAGGACAGACCTGAAAAGTGAGCCGTCTTTCTATTTAAATTATACCAGGAATAACGGTGTATCGGACGTCGCGAGCCCACTCGTCCCACTGGGCCCCAAACACCTTCCTCAGCTCCGCATCCTCTACCCTCACTCTTCGAAGCAGCGAAACCAAGATCCCCATTTTGTACA
>JABCKJ010000195.1:0-39782 GCA_018850815.1 Asterophora lycoperdoides
CCGATACCTGTGAAGACCAGGATCGAGAAGCGCAAAGAGATCCGTGTCGTCGACGGCGAGGAGATCGAGGTTGAGGTCGAGGTCGAGGTCGAAGAGAAGCTCAAGCGCCTCTTCCTCTTCTCCGCGCCGCTCTCTCCTATCCCTCCCTCCTGAACAGTGGTCCACAATCTCTACATTTTATCCATCTTTCCTCTCGCATCCACCAGCACCCATCGCATCATCACCACTGCATCGCATTGACACTCGTCTCTCACCAAGCATACCACTTCATACTCAATACCCCACCGGCTCGGATGACATCCACATCCCGTCCAATGCCTGCCACCTCACGAACCCCCGTCGTCGCTTTGCCGTCGCTCTGCTTTCGTCTAGCTGCTTTCTCTTATCCCATCTGAGACTCCGGACCCCCAAAAAATATCCCGCCCGGGCTGCATCGTCACCTGCCTTGTCTGTAACACCATCTGGGTTTCATTATTGCTCCCTCTGTACTTTATCTCCCTTTTTCTCCTGGGTATCTCTGCAGTGAACAGTGCCCCTCAGGGCGCGTTGTATATATCTCCTCCTTGTGCAGTGTAACATTTATTCCCTCTCTCACGCTTCCATACCCTACCACTATCACCTTTCTTGACTGTTGACTGGCATTTGTTCATTCTTGCACATTATTCTCATGAACGAGCCGCCGTCCTCCGTCTCCGTGTACCACCACCATCACCACTTTACGATACCTACCCCACACACCCATACTCAGGGCGTGCGGCTAGTTTATTTTCCGATACGCCAGGATTCTGAAACGCTAATGATTACGTTGTGCATATGCTAATGAATGATGAAAGTGAATATAACCTTCCCAATCCATCAATGAACCTGTTGCATGTTAACGTTCAGTGTGTTCCGTGCGTGTCTCTTCGTTTTACATGCATAACATACATACCTGCCTTCAAGCTACAGTACTTCCTGTCATTGATCCCGGGCCTGACATGGCACCACGCGCAGTGTTTCATGTTGTACGTATACTAGTCAGCTAGTAAGTATTCCATCATGCTTGATTCATGCCCACACAGGTACGCGAGTCGGACCAACGGGCCTGATTACGGTAGGGCCTCGACGCGTCAATGTCTCTCCACTGTCCACGTCAGGTCGGCGGGGGGCGGCAACCCTATAGGGTCTGACGGCTGCTCAACTCAATGCCAGCCTCCAACCCTCGGGCCGACGCGACAACCTCGGTTGGTCCTCGGACGACGCGTGCGGATAAATCTGGCGCATGATACATACATATTTGCTTCCGTCGCTACAAACCTACATATCCCGTCCCGCCAGGGGACCCCATTTGCGGGGATGGATGTTGCGGGTACTCGATGGGCGTCATATGCGCCGCCATTGGAATTGGGGTTGTCGAGTAATTTGTTTTCTGTGTAGTCTCAGTGTATTCAGTCGTTGCGCCCCCGCGTGGGGTACTTGGCGGACTCGGGCGGAGGGGAGGACCATCATGTGCCGACCCTGGTGGACTTGTGCTCGACGCAAACTCGTCGCGGACTCGTGTGGCGATCTTGTGTGAGAAATAATTGTGGCCGCTGCTCACCGACCTTGTACAGTACTATTAGTATGTACACTACTTAATAGTAGTCACAAGAGACTGATGCATATGATAATGACGACGGTGACAGTGTTGTACTGTCTTGTGTGGCAGCTCATGTCTGTTTAGTCTGTTTATCCCAGACACAAGGTATAATGGCGCGCGAACACAAGGTTGAACATCTTGTCTGTTCGGGCGTGGCTCAAGCAGCGTTGTTTCAAGGCCCTTGGATGACTGACTCTCATCTCAGCTAGGAGGCAGGCACCACTGCCACCGCCCCGCACACAAGGGACACAAGGGAATTGGGACTCCACCGGATACTAGCGGGCCCAAGCTTGGAGTCCGACTCGGATATGGAATTAGGATGATTGGTCGATGGCGCGCCGTGGGTGAGCATGTTGGGTGTTGCTAACTCGTAGCCTGTAAAATAATAGTCAAGCGCATCAGAGCCCTGGACGCTGGGGGCGGACGCATATGGACTCGTCGTTCGACGACTCACATGGCCTATGACGGGATGTCGCAATGCCCAGATGCGTATTTCGCCATCGCAACAAAGTTGTGTCTACGCAGTGCGCGCTGGTTAAACGACATCTCGATATCAATGCTTGCAGCTTAGTTTGTTCCTACTGGAATCACCAAATTAAATTAGTTATGGATGGAATGGATTACAGAAGGAATTCATTATATCACTCGCATATGTACAAATGCATCCTCTATACCCTCATTTAAATTTGTGATCTCGCCGACGCTGTACGGTTGCGGGGTGCGCTGAAACATCAACAAACGCACCGATCTGGCCTTCAAGCTCAACGTCAAGTTCAAGTTCAACTTGCGCGTGTGCGTGCACAGGTTCGAGTAGTGAGCGTACGTCAGGACTGGGGACGACGAGGCACGTCAGTGCCTCGGTGGTGATCTGAGATGGCCGTGGACCTGGGGGACGCATTCGCGAAACACAGGGGATTTACAAGGATTTCGTGAGGCACTGTTATGAGGTGATTATGAAGTGAATGGCAAATAAAGTAATACCGTAAAGAGCGTCGCTGGTGGGCTCCCCTCTGCTCCCCTATATGTATCATTAGAGGAGGAATGTGAATCTGCGCGTACAGTTAGGCAGAATCCAGATCTTGACAACGACAGAGTGAACACCGGGTGCATCCATCATAGGGCGGTAAATTTTGAAATGTTCATTGATTTAACGGGCGATATTGCTGTCAGATTGCCTTCCCGACACGCGGCGGGGAAGTCGTTTATGGCAAGTCAGCCCTTGCCTTTAATGAGAGGTTGGAATTTCGATTGTAAAGGTTCCTAAGTTGGGGAGTGCATTTGTTGGCGCGCCGGTGATTCCAGTTATTTAGTGACTTGAGATCTGTCGGGGCGAAGACTAGAAGGAGTGCCCAGATGAACTCCGTCAACGAAACATTCAAGGGGCGTACCAATTCATACAATGAATCTGTGGGGCCATTGTCCACGGACTGGTCCATGATCTCGACCCGAAGCTCCATAATTGACGCCAACTTGCCTGTCACCAACCAACAGAATACAGGCTCCTGACCGTCAGGAGACTTCACGACATCATGAAATCAGTGAAGATAAGATGCTAACTAAAAGTCCGATGTCACTGCTACGATACCATAGGCGCGCGCCGCGTGGCCGGAGGAACCTTATTAGATTTAGACAGAGCACAGACTTTGGGATCTACAAGGATCCACACACCCATGCTTCGAGGCTCGAAACCTCATGTGGCAGAGAATAGTTCAAAAAATGTGTGGCAATGCATCCGTATGCTATGTCCAGCACACGTTTGCTGATAAGATCCCGAGGGCTACATGAGGTGATGGGCGTTTATCGAGTGCTGTGTGAGTGAATCAAAGATGACATGAGGATGTACGCGGATCATCTAGCGGGAGCCTCGAGTCCAGGAGCCACGGTGGCAGCTCAGAAATGATCACATGTCGAGGAAGCCTGCTGATTGTAGATAATCAGCCATCCGGGAAACAGCCCAAGGCGTGATTGTCGGCCTACGATGCCAGATATGGTGAGGCACGCATGAGGGAGACGCGAGACGTCCTGCGGCTGGGTCTGGGTGCTGTAATATTAATGATGCATGCCCACAGCCTCAGCCTCACGTGGCTAGATGGTCTATGAATCATGCTTTTTTCTGGGTCCTGAAAGAGTACATGTCCATGGCGCCACTACAGGTCCATTTTTTGATAAGATCGATGTCAGGGATAACTTTGGAGATAGATGGAGGATAGACGTGATACTAGGACATGACGTGACCTAACGCGTCAACTAGATCCATTGACCTCGGGACGGTAATTGTTCCCATCCTCATCTTCAAGTCCCATGTCATTCCCTCGCGACATCAGAGAGTTCCTGGACAGATATCCACACAACGAAGATAACCTAGAAGCTTCTGCCAACTACGAGTTCTATTCCAACAATCGTCGCTGCCGTCCGGACAATTGTTCAATCGATGAGATTCATACACAGTAATGTGCTCTCCTTCACGCGTCCTTTGTGTTATACCCACATCCGGTGTCGTAGATGGGCAGGGGATTATGGAAAACTTGAAAATAAGCACGGGTATATCCAGTGGCTGTAAGCTCGAACTCTTTGAAAACTTGGCTCTGGCATCTCTTACGTTGCGACATAGATTTCCGATCCAGGAGTATGGAATGAACTATGAATCCCAACCCCTCCAGCGGCACGAAATCGAAGCCATGAAGGCTGATCCCTGCATCATTCAGCGAATCATTATATCGTATAGGTTGATGTTAGACTTCTATGGAATGCGACTCGTTTCCGCCGAGTCAGGTCTTGTCGATCGCTCAAATCCTCCTCGAAATGTTGCATCTAGATACAACAACCTCGTCTGTGAGTACTTCCTGATCCTGATTTAGCTATCGAGTGCTTATTATAACCCTGTAGGTTCATCCCACAACAACCTCCGTATATCTCGGATCCTCAAATGCCTCTCTGAATTTGATCTTGAACACCTGAACACAGGCTTCCTGCTTCACGTACTGAATGAGCAGAGTGAATCGCAGAACTTAAATTCACCTGGGATCCGCAGCAGTATGGATCGGTGGTGGGCAAATTGTCTTCGGAATGACGTCGAGAGGAAACGGGTTGGTGATTTGATTGGACGAGTTCGCCGGGGCGATGATGGGTATGTCTTCACGCGAGACGCGTATAAAGAACTATTAAATAGGCCGGGAAAGGTTCCGGGATTGACAGAGGATGTGAAAGAAAGGGCGGAAGATGCAGAGAATTAGTTGGTGTAGACAAGAAGGGAGATTGTGCAGAGGTGAAGTTGATGGGTGGACTGGCGCACACAGAGGAAAGGGCGAACGGTACGATGGCATCAGAATGGCCATATAAAGAGAGCGCGGATTAAGGTACATGTTAGTCTTGTGAGGAGCCCTCTGAGGACCATGAGCGCCTCCGCTGTTGGAGTGATTTTATCTCAGGGTGAATTGATTGAGATGAGCGGTTATTCTTACCCAATTGTTAGATTTTAACTTCTCAAGCTCCTTCACCCAAGCCTCATGTCGCTTACTCTCATAGAGGCGACTGGCTGATTGAAGTAGGCCTTCGACAGACTCGAAGACAGATTCCTGGACCTCTGCCTTCTTGTATACCAGCTTGTCTGAATCGATCTGAGAGATAGATCAGAGACGCACAACGCAACATTTACCGGTAGTAATTACAGTATAGCCACGGGCCGTAAGTCTCAGTATAATGTCAGAGCCCTCGAGGAGTTTTACAGAGGCCTTGGCTTGGGATGGGTCCGTTGCGATGATGGAGAACGAGTGGATGCCGTATGACTGCTCCTGTAAAGTCTGGCGCAATTCATTGGCATAAAAATCGTACGGAAGAGCTGAGCACATCTCGGGGTGAGCTCAGTTAGAGGGTGGTGATGGAAGGGAAACGAGACTCAGAGGTCGACTCAAGAGGACGGTGGAACGGGTCCGGGCTGCCCGGGCCGCTCGGTAAATTGAGTGTCACATGGAGTCGACATTGTCCACCTCCAGACATTGACAAGACCTAGCGCCACCACCACCTCATTGGATATCAGACGATCATAACACCACTCTAGCGGACGTGAAAATAATAGAATCATGGACGTAGTGAAGGCAGTGGAGACGTATGTTACCAAGCTCATCTCAACGCCTTCAGCCATGAAGGTGCTTCTATTGGACTCGCATACGGTATGACACCACACTGTGCTTCAATTCAATACTCTTACGAAGTTCTAACCTTACAAAGACGCCGATTGTATCCTTGGCGGCCACACAATCGACCCTACTCTCTCAACAAGTCTACTTAACAGACCGGATAGACAACAAGAAACGAGACCGGATGCCTCACATGAAATGCGTTTGTTTCCTCCAGAACAACGAAGACAGTCTTGCGGCCCTTGAGGCGGAGCTAAGTGAGCCCAAGTACGGAGAGTATTACCTGTGTCAGTTGGTGAATCTTTGGGCCCTGGTGGAACGTCATGAAACAAGACTTACCCCTACCAGACTTCAGCAATATACTGAGCAAGACGGCTATCGAAAGGCTCGCGGTGGCTGACGAATATGAGGTCGTGAAAGAAGTGCAGGTCCGTTTCATATGATTTTGAACCCACCCAGAGATTCACAGTGTTCATCGAAGGAATATTTTGCGGATTTCGCCCCGCTGCTACCATGCTTGTTCTCTCTCAACCACACGCCGACTTCCTCTAGGCCCCTCTATGGATCTACACCGAATACCTGGGACAACAAGGCTCTCGAACATGCCGTCCAGGGAATCACGGCTGTCCTGCTAAGCTTGAAGAAGAAACCAGTTATCCGGTATGAGAGGATGAGCGGTATGGCCAAGAAGCTTGCAATCGAAGTTCAGGTACGCAATGTTTGGCCTCTTGGACTCTTTCAACTCAAACGTTTTTGGTAGCATCGGATAAAATCAGAATCATCTCTGTTTGACTTCCGACTCACGCAAGTCCCCCCCCTACTCTTAATTCTGGATCGCAGAAACGACCCAGTCACCCCATTACTGTCTCAATGGACCTATCAAGCCATGGTCCACGAGCTCCTCGGCATTCAAAATGGCCGAGTAGACTTGACCATGGTTCCTGATATCAGGCCAGAGCTGTCGGTAAGTAACGTCTTCGACAACGTATCTTTATACTGAACCCGAGTTGTGCAGGAAATTCTGCTGACTACAAACACTGATCCGTTCTTCCAAGCACACTACCTCGCGACTTTCGGCGATCTAGGAACATCCCTCAAGAACTACGTGCAGTCCTACCAATCCCGTTCCATGGCGCATTCCCCTTCCTCCATCAATTCGATATCAGATATGAAGAAGTTTGTGGAGGAATACCCTGAATTTAGGAAGTTGGGAGGTAACGTAAGCAAGCACGTCGCATTGGTCGGCGAGTTGAGTAGGCTTGTTGGGCGGGACAAGCTTCTGGAAGTTGGAGAGGTTGAGCAAGGCCTTGCCACCAGCTCTGGCGCTGATTTCAAAGTGAGCGATTTCTAAATTTGTAAATTTACTTTCCTGACAACTTTTCCAGAGTGTACAGGCAGTTGTCACTGATCCTGGCGTGCCAGCTTGGAATAAGCTCCGTCTCGTCATCTTGTTTGCACTGAGATACCAGAAGACTCAGACGAGCAATATTGCAACCCTCATCAACCTCCTGCTCGCAAATGATGTACCTAGAGAGGATGCTAGGGTGAGTTCGCATTTCTTTCGAACCATTGACTAGCCTGACGCGTTGTGAGAGCTTGTGTATGTATTTCTAAATATTGCTGGAGCGGACCAACGGCAAGACGATCTTTTTTCCACCGAGTCGCTCCTTGCAAAGGGTCGATCTGCGCTCAAGGGTCTCAAAGTCAGTTTGGATCAATCTTTTTGTTGCGACGTATACACAACTGTCGACTATAGGGGGTGGAAAACGTATACACACAGCACACACCACATCTATCGCAAACCCTCGAGCATCTCTTCAGAGGAAGGCTTAAAGAGGCCAGTTATCCCTTTGTCGAGACACCTGGAGTGAATGCTGGATTGCAGCGGTACGTCGCACGCTTCTATAACTGCGGTGCGCTGAGAATAACCTGATTTTCGCCTAATAGGCCATATGACGTTATCATCTTCATGATCGGGGGGACGACTTACGAGGAAGCGCGGACAGTAACTCTTTTCAACCAGGATCCTGTCGCGGCATCGAACGGCGGTGTGCAGAATGCTGCAGGCACGCGGCTACTCCTTGGCGGCACCTGTGTTCACAACTCTTCCTCGTATGTCCAGCATCCATCTGGAGTACGCACTATGCTTACACCTTTTTCAGATACGTCGAAATGATTCGCTCCGCTGCCGCCTCCTTCCCATCTTCGGTCTACGAACCTCCCCCAGAATCAGCATCGAATGCACCTGCACTCAATCTCAATCTTGGCGGCGTCAATGTAAGCCTAGGCGGTCCGGGTGGATCTGGCGTATTCAGGTCCAGTGGAGAAGGGGTTGGTGTCCAGGCAGACGGCATCCGGGACGGCGTCCTGAGTCTGATTGACAAAGTGAAGCAAGGAGTTGATCGGATAGCCATACAATAATTTATAACTTGACAACCTCATTGTAATTGCATTGTAGAAACCGTAACAAGAATCATAAGAAGGCGAAATAATAAAAATCCCATCTTCATATTTTTCAGTGGGTTTGCAGCTATACCTCAGTCTTCTGGTCGCCTTCGTCAGACCAAATTTTAGGGCGGTCCATATGTAGAAGCCACACAGGTACCCTTCGTTCCAGGAATGCCTGACCCCGTCGCGACAACAATAACGTGGCGGTTGCGCATGAGACCGAAGGTTGGTATACCTCGGAGAATCAGTGTCTGTAATTTGTCGTAGATTGCCCGGGACATCGAACCCGCACCACAGATCCAATTATTAGAAACTGAGAGTTGCAAGCCGTTAGGTCCGTTCCCATTCACGCAGCATACTTTGTCAATCCAACATGCTTGAGATCAACATCCGCAGCCGCAATCACCTTCCCAATGAGCTCCGGGAACGCTCCTTTCGCCACTGCCTCGCCATGAGCCTAGCGTTACGAACCAACCGTCAACAACATGTTCCAGAATTCGGCGCCCCGTAAAAGCAACAACATACCTGCACGCTATCCCAGCCAAGCACGAACACCCAGCTGCCCTTCTTCTCCCTGCTCTCACCGAGGGCAGTCCCACGGAGCGCCGCCTCCTCGACTAACGCTGCTCGTAGAGTCTTGACGGCAGCAAGGACGTCCTGAATAGCGACCCCGGATTTCGGAGACAAGAACACGACCTCGGTGGCGGGGGCGGTGAGTGCGGGGGCGGCGTCCCGGTCAAAATCGACATTCTGAACGTCGAGGGGTGCATCAGAGTGCGCGAGTGCGAGGGAGGAGATGAGCTTCGGGAAGTTAGGGTGCGCTTTGAAGGATTGGTGGTGGTCGTAGGAGTCCCATACTGTGGCAGAGTTATTTCATCGATGGACGCCTTCACTTTGAATCATGGCTCACTGATGAAGACGTATCCCGAGCGTTGGTCCTCGATTTGGATGCCGTGGTGGGTACTGCGCTCATTGTAAGGACTGCAGGCGAAGGGAGTCTTGGACGATTGCGCACCTGATCACACCATCCGCTTTGGAGATGATATCCAGCGCGTCCTTGAACACGAGGGGATCGTTGACGTAGGCATCGGAACCGGTGAAGCGTACGATCTCGACGGTCGGTGGCATGGAGGCAGATATACACTAGAGGGTTTGAGAGGGATAAGAGCGACTGGGCCAAGTTTAATACGACTCGATGACATATTACCCCGGGCCCAGCTCACGACATTCCCCGTTTACGCCATGGATCCTTTGACCTGTGTTCTGTCCGAGTCAATTCAGCACCGCCGGGAATTCGGAAGTTCTAGGGTCAGTTCCGCCCTGTCCGGACTCCGACGTGTTCGCGCCGCCCGAGAACGACGATGCCCGGTGCCGAAGAGACACGCCGGTTAGAGGATTCAAGTTCCGTCCCGTGCACGTCGTTAAAGGACTCACATCGCGCAAGTTCCATCCCGTGGCCTTGCACCTGCTGCCAATGACTCGCTCTCGAATAGAATCCAAGTACGACGCTGGGTGACATGGGGCAGACAGGCGTCCTCTACCATCGCAATAACATAGCGGCATCCAGGATGGCACCTCAGACTTGGGGGTTGAGTTGGCGAAGTAGATTCAAGATTGGAGTGTCCAAGGGCCAGAAAAAGTTGCGTCAATCTGGGACGCATCCAGACGCCGTCCGATGCTAAAGGTTACACTCCGCGCGTCGACCGATCTCAGGGGTGCAGAAATGTGTTGATACGACGTGACGCTGTGTTGAGAGTAGTTCGTAAGGTCAGGGGGCAGCACTGTGCTTCAGGCCAGGTGCGTTTCTGGGTGCGTTGGTTGTAGATTGTGCGGCATGTACCGGCTCTGGAGAATTTTGACTGATAAGTATAGTGGTAAATGTATTCACCAGAGTACATCGGACAGCGTGCTCTGCGTTCACGTGGAATGCTTGTTTAATTCAACATGCTTGACGTCAACGTCCGCAGTTGCGAACAGGTTCTTGACGAGCTCGGGGAAGACACCTTTTGCCACCGTATCGAGGTGAGCCTGTGACGGTTCGGTACCCGAGTCAATCACCTGCATCCCGCCGAATCCACAAGTCCGAGTCGACATACCTGAATGCTGTCCCACCCAAGCACTAGGACCCAGGTCCCCTTGACCTCCCTGCTCTCACCGAGAGCAGTTGCCTTGACTGCTGCATCCTTGATTAAAGCCTGCCTGAGCGCCGCGAGTGTCACGTGGAAGTCCTCCAGTTTGTTCGGGGTCAGGAAAACGACCTCGGTAGCGGACGCGTCGAACGCCGGCGTGGCGTCGTGATCGAAATCGACGTGTTGGACGTCGAAAGGCCCACCGGAGTGCGCGAGCGCGAGCGCGGTACCGAGGCTCGGGTAGGAAGCATGTTGCTTGAAGTTCTGGTGGTCCTCATAGGATCCCCATGCTAAAGAGGGGTAGAGATGCAATGAAAGGAAAAAAATCAGCGAGATATGAACGTACTGACGAAGAGGAACGCCGAGCGTTTATCCTCGTATTGGATGCCGTAGTGGGTGCTGCATTATCGTAAGATTAGATGAAAATCGATTACGATGGAAGGAAGAAAGCAGACCTGATGGCACCAGAAGCATTAGTTACGATGTCCAGGCCATCTTTGAACCCGAGCGGATCGTTGATAAAAGAATCAGAGGCGGTGAAGCGTACAATCTCGACAGTAGGCATATGTGTTGATGATGGGAGTGTGATAAAACAATTTCGACAGTAGGCATGTTGATGAGTGACAAAAGCTGACAAAAGTCGCCGAAGACCGCGCGACGCCGACGCGGAGACGCGGAGACGGAACTTGTATGACGTCGACGTCATTCTATACATCTTATATTCATGGTCATTTCCATCCTACACCTACGCTACCTAGTAACATGTCCCCGCCCGAGAAACCACTCGCCGCTCGCCGTCCCTTTGTGGTCCCCCAGTTCACGCCCGCCAACTACCAGTCCTTTTTCTTCGCTGGTGTGGCGTCTGTTGTTGTCTAGGCACATCTGCTAACCTTCTCCCTTAGGTGCAGTATGTTGTACAATAAGTCATGGGTTCATGACCCGTAAGTTCGACTTTATCCTCGTGCACTCTTCACGCCCACCATTAACAAGTTGGCATAACTTAGCGATCGATGTAGTCAAAACGCGCATCCAAATAGACCCAACCTTCAAAGGCCTCGGCTTCGTCTCCGGAACACGCCAGATCATCGCAAAGGAAGGTGCCAGTACTCTCCTCACAGGCTTCGGTCCCACCGCCGTCGGCTACTTCGTTCAGGGTGGCGCTAAGTTTGCCGGGTACGAGTTCTGGAAGAAGAAGTTCGCCGAGGTCGCGGGTGACCAGGAGACGGCCGTTCTACATCGGACCGCGATCTATCTCGGGGCTGCCTCTATCGCTGAGTGTGTATTAGCGATGTCACTATATGTATAGTAATATCCCTCTGGCTCATGTTTTCGCCCAGGTTCTTCGCCGACATTCTCCTCACCCCCTTGGAAGCAACCCGCATCCGCCTTGTCTCCGAGCGCAATTACGCCACCGGCCTCGTCTCCGGTTTCACGCGCCTCGCGCGCGAAGGTGGCCTGCGCGAACTCTACGCGGGCTTCCTCCCTATCCTCTGCAAGCAAATACCCTACGCCATTGGGCAGTTCACCGTCAATGAGTTCTGCCACGAGCTCATCTATCGAAACATGTCACCCTCCACGCGCGCGTCGCTCTCCCCAACATCCAGCCTTGTCATTGCGCTCGGCAGCGGCATCACGGCCGGCTTCGCCGCCGCCATACTCTCGCAGCCCGCGGATACGCTCCTGTCCCAGATTAACAAGGGCCATGGCCCGAAGGGGAGTATGGTCTATCGACTGGGGTACCTTGCGAGAGAGGCGGGTGTGAGGGGGTTGTTTGTAGGTCTGGGCCCTAGGATGATCATGACGGCAGGACTGGTGTCGAGTCAGTTCTTGATGTATGGAGCCATCAAGCGGGCACTAGGGGCGCCACCGGGTTTGGAGATTCATAAGGAGGCTAAATAAGGCTATCTAGTTGGGTGGCGCAATGGCCGTAGACCTGAAGGAAGGAGTTGCCATCAAATGTACTGTAGAATCGGACCCAGACAAGATACTTCACCACTTTCATCTTACTTACATAAATAATTAAAAATAGCTTACATGTGGAAATCATCCAACTTGCAAGCACTCATTTGAATACTGTGTGGTTATGTTGAACACTGCACAGGCTAAAAACGTATAAAATGCAACATTCAAGACTACTATAGTAGTACTAACAAAAATCCTACAAGATGCGGCCTTCGATTCACTGTGCCAGTCTCCAGTGTACGGCGCAAATGCCACTATGTAGCTGTGTAGAGCTGTGTGTGTGGTAGATTGGATGATACTCCTACACACTCGATGAATGCAACGACTTGGTCGTCTGAGTGCCAGACTTGCCAGAGATAAGTTATCATTCAGGTAAGTGATGAGAGATTCAACACAGCATGGCATGTCGGGCCCGGTTAAATGATGGGTTAAATGATGAGCACTTGATTGTAGTATGAGATTCAATGTGAGCCGACTCGGAGGTGCCACTGCATACTACTACGTTGAAGTATCAGGTTGTCGATATGGTGGATGGCATTACAACAAACTCCAACATCTTTACAAAGTTCCACGCCGACTGATTGTATAGCCAACTAATCTTGTTCCGTTTCTTCAAGGCTTTTCCCTAAACAGCGCGCCAGCATTGTTTTTGCATCTGCTTCCTGCTCGGGCGCATCAAGGTCCCAAGAAAGAAACCTGCGGCATACCGCCTCAGCATCCACGAGGTCACAGTGCTCCTGATCAGTCATGCCTTCGTCGAGAAGTTGTCCAAGCTCGTGCGTCGAAAGAAGGTGGCTGTTGCGCAAGAAAAGAGAGTGGTGCATAAGGAGATCCTCGAACAGATACACGAGGTCAAAAACAGAGAGGAGGAGTAGAGAGGAGATTGTCAGGCAAATGGTGATTATTCTGTGGGAACTGACCTCACGTGTTGTGCGCGTTGCACCAAACGCGTCGGCACGCCAAAAATCTCAGCACATTTGGCGGCGTGTGAGTCAAGCGAGAGGCCCTCCGCTACCCTAAGCCAACGGTCAGTAAGTAAAACAGGCGCACGCTGAGATCCGTATAATGCAAACCTGTACAGATACGTTATCTTCTCTCCGGCACCAACACGCCTCACTCCTCCTTCGTCATGGTCCATGTCAGTATCGGTATCGGTATTGATATTGATATTGGTAGTCGAATCAGAGACATGTAACAGCGATCCATCGCTGGACGTGAACATGACCTGCATATGCCGGAACGCAATCGGAGCACAATGCGGATCGAGCAAATCCGTGCGGAAGACGTCGTGGAAATGGGTTGCAGCGAGGACCTTGGGGCACGCGGTGCCGAGCGCGAGAAGATGCTTGAGAACTCCGCAGAAGAGACCTGCTCCGTCTGTATTGTGGCAGTGAACTCTCAGCAACGGATGAGGAAAAAGAGCGAATGTACATACCGGTAGAGAGCGTGCCTTTCCCAAACTCGTCAAGGAGTATTAAAGAGCGGGGGGTACAATTGCGTAGGGCTAAGGATACTTGATTGAGGTCGATCATGAATGCAGACTGCACCTGTTGAGCACATGGCACAATATCAGGGTAAAGACATAAAAAAAAGGCAATTAGTTCAGAACCCTGGAAACAGACTCCCGAGTGGAAATTCGCGTGAAGACTGCCAGAGACGTTGAGTTAAAGGAAGGGCCTTTATGAAAGTTGGAACATACTTTTGTCGACTATCCCGAGGGTAGCAGACTCTGCTGGAACGAAGCTATAGAGAATAGAGTCGGCATACATCGAGGCAACTGTCAGGGTACTATCGTACCACCCAATCTAAAAAAAGGCGCCCTATCAACAATCACGAAGTTTTTGCCACCGTTCCAGCAGAACATACCTGCGCCATGTATTGGATCATAGCAATCTGTGTGCGCGACATAAGTCGTCATGAACACAAGCGAGGGATAGGTCAAACCTGCTTCAAAAACACGCTCTGCATTGATGGACAGTGACACCGTCTGACAAAGATTGCGAAATGAAAACACACCTTGCCACATGCATTGGCGCCAGTACATAGAAGTATGCTGTTCCATTCCACTTCGCTATTGTCGTTGCGGTCCTGGAACATCACGCCCGCTGTACCTGCACCCCCGGCAAGACGCGCGTCGTTTGGCACAAACGTGTCAATAATCTGCTCTTGAAGTGGATGCCTAGAATGGCGATATGTAAGCATGGGTTCATCACTCACCTCGAGCAGGAAATGAGCAGTACGGTACATACCTCCCCTGGTATATGTCAATGATGTTGTCTTTCACCATCTCGGGGCGGCGGTAATCGTTCATTCGTGAAGCCTCTGCGAAGGAGAGGAGACAATCCAGCTCGGCACAGACGTGGCATGCTTGGCCGATAGCGGCGTCGTGCACGAGTATTTCGTCTAGAAGTGCCTGGATAATTTCGATTTCACGGTCGACAATCGATGAATGAAGGTCTCCAATGTGGATATCCATATCTGATGAATGTCAGGAAATGTAATGTAAGAAGAAACTATCAAAGACTGACCGTGCATTTCTTCAGACTTGAAGTAAACGTGCGCACTAAAACTGATCAGTGTCCAAGTCCTTAATAATAATGGCAAATGGATATATATACTTCGACGAAAACTAGGCGCATTGCGAAGTGAGTCATACATACAGTATGAGCCGGCGTAATATCTCACCTGAAAGCTCCATCCGTCAATGACCTGTATACCTGCCTCTGACTGCCATTCCTCCAACATCGGGATGCAAATAAGGAATCCTGCAAGAAAAAGTTCACTGTAGGATTCGACGCTGTGCCCTGAACGCACCAAGCTGTGGAAAGTAGACGACGTTGAGGGATGTGGCGTAGTCGGGGGGAACATTCTCACAAATCTGTTCTGCAACTTTTGACTGGGAATGGATATTCAATTAGAGACATCTAAAGTCGTCATCAAAAACGCACTAGAACAGAATCAATGCCATTGTAAACATGCTTTCGATTGTCCAGATCTTCATCGATATGTGGTCGAACGCAAATCCTTGCTGCATTCGCAGACTCTTCCCAGTCAATCTTAGTGGCGCGACCATTCAAGAAAGTACGAATTCCAGAGGAGGATCAATCGTACTGTGTCATTGACCCTGCGTCCGATTTCCTTAAAGCTGGCGATATCTAGTACACTGAGAAGCTGTTGGGTCGTCAGCCAAGAACGTCACAGAAATTAGAGCAACTAAACATTTTCTACGACATCGATGCCAGCAGCTGCATTAAGTTCTGTGAGGCTGTCGCGAAGCATCGCCGTATGGAATGTAAACTGACACTGGAATCAACGAAACGTACAAATGCGACAGATGAAACGACAGACCTTAACGAGGCCCTGCCAGTCGGACACCTTTGCCCTTCCGGTCCTTAATATGCTCAAAATCCTTGGCACGTTCTTGATACCATTGAGATGGCTATGCATTACGGTAGATGGTACGATGTTCTCCGAGCGGAGAAAACATTCAACAGCGTCATGGCGTTGCTTTATGACACTCAAGGATAAGGACGGGCGGAGAAGCCACGTGCGTAACAAGGAGCGCCCGAGACTGGTCTTCGTTCCATTTAGGGTGCCTGCATATCCCGGTTAAAGTTGCAGCAAGGAACAGAACAAAGCGATGTGGCTTACATACCAAAAAGCGATAAACCCTCTTTAGTCTTGTCAGAATAAACCGATGCGTGGCTTTCATTCTCGAAGATCTGAAGTGAGCTGGTAGACGTCAGGACGAGCAGTCACTAAGATATGAACGCCACGAACAATAATGCATCTGAATTTATTTGCAACACTTGATCACTGGCTGCACAATGAAAATTGGTTCACCTCTAACACGGAGGCCACTTACAGCGCAAGGATCTCGATATGACAAACATCCAGCCCCCCAATCCCTTCGTCGTCAAGGCCGCCGACGGCACGTTCGCGGATCATATGGTCGAGTAAGGCTCCTATCGATGCCATCTGCAAGCATGGCCATTAAATGCCTCTAGGACGCGCTGATAGGACTTACGCAAAGGGGTGAGGATTCTACCAACGCAAAGTTCGATAATCTTATCAAGGCGTTCCATCGTTTCGTCGTAGGGTCACCACCAATATTCCGGCGAGCGCGCATGAAATCGTACGGGTTTTTGGGATTTGATTCGAGATTGGAATGAGCACTATCCGAACCATCCCCTTGAGGCAGATCCGAAAGCAGGCGAAGGGAGAGTAAGCGATCGCGCCCCTTGGATGCAGTGAAGTCCTTGTGCGGTCGTATCTGGAAAACGCCACTGGTCACATCCACTATTGAAGAGTCAGCAAATGCGTGTGTTTCAATTTGTAGCCCTCAACCCTCACTGTGATCGCGCAGGGTGTCCATAAAGTCGTCATCTGCTTTTGAGCTTGTTAGAACGAAATCCGGATTGGCCTGTTCCAAGACTGTAGAAGATTCAGCATTCGTTGTCCCTGGTACTAGAATGATGATACTCAACGCATGTTTGTGAGATCAAAGTGTGGCGATTCTTGTGTATCCTCCAGAACGTAAAGGGTACACTTGATAGGGTCGTAATATGCGCAGCCCAATCGTCCACTAGGGATCAGCTGAGTACCACACAGGTGTGCCAATCCCGTAAGATCTTACTGTTTACACCAGGCCGCTAAGCAAATCTGTACGACGGTTGTATGACCTTAATCAAGGTTCAAGGTAGTCGGTGAAGGGGAACGCGATACCTTATCAAGAACGGGTTCTTCTTCTGATTCATACGATTCTGTCGGTATCCCTTGCGCACTATTTTCCCATCTAACTTTCTTCCTCTCTGCTTGAGAACGGTCAGTGTCCGAGGCGCCATCGTCTTCGGAGTGGTGGCTTTTAGCTGGTCGTTTCAGAAGTTTGACACGTTTTCGAAGAGGCATAGGGTGTAGATGGACGACCAAGAGTTCACGGAGAGTTGTTGGTCAACGCGTCAAGTTGAAAGACACGATGTGATGCTAAGTAATGTGATGTGATAAAATTACATATACCTGAACTCTCCCACGAATATTCTGGATCGATTCTGGATATACCTCCATGTAAGTACAGTGGAACCAAGCCCAAACGCGAAGGAGACGGTCTGGCCGCAGGCGTTGGAAACGACCTTCTGATCCCTAACAAGTTCAACACTGTATTGAAGAAGCTGTTTCTGAACCTACCCTATCCATAGGTTCTGTAGCGCTAGGTTGCTCTTCCCGCTCAAGCACTTGCATGAGCTCGACACCGTGTACCGATATGTTCATCATCTGACGATTCCCTTGACCTTTAATCAGGGACCTCAACATTCTCCTTCACTACACTTGTCCGACATCTATCACGGGCTATTCGGACAACGCGGCGCCGACATTGACATCGACATCCAATCGTTCGCTAACTTCCGTGATGTCGCTGAGCTTCAAACATCCGATTACCGGGATATTTTATTCCCCCCCCCCCCACGACTCGGACGTTCGCTGGTAGCAAATGCTACCCCACTCAAACATTTTCAGATAATGTTGGTGGTACCATGAAAACAGAGAGTTCAATGGGACATGTGTGATGCAGCATTAGGAGGTGTATACAGCCAGGAAAACTGCTACATGGGTCATGAATATTATAATTTGACAGAAGAGTGATTCGAGCCGACAGGTCGCACATTTATTTCCCGACTTTGAGGATCTCCTTAGCGTCATTGCCCGCAACTGTTTCGATGTCGAGTCAACGCCTCTTGAGTAGTTTTTGAATGTGCTTACCATTAAGGAGCAGGCTCTGGGAATCCAACATGACGCGGTTCCCTGACGTTGCCAAGAGGTTGGCAATGTCACGGGCTGCCTCTAGGCGACGGAGTTCAAGGAAACCCTTGTTCGTGCGCATCGACTCTCCAATGAGCTCAGCGGATTTAGCCTCACCCTGGGCTCGAACAATAATCGACTGTGTGGTGGAAGTGGTCAGCAAAACGCAAAGGCAAAATGCGACGTGCGCCGAACTTGTTTCTCTTGAATTGCTTGATCAACGAGGAAAGCGGCACGGAGCGCTGTTTGTTGGGCAACCTGTAGACGGGTTAGGCGCATGACTATGAATACAAGATAGCAACAAACCTGTTTGGCCTCGACGGCGTGAGTAAACTCAGGTGAGAAGGCTACATGAGTAATGGACACGTCGTCAAGGACAAGATTGAATCTGAGTGCACGGTCTGTGAGGTTCTCGCGAACAAGACGTGAAACCTGCAAGAGTGAGTATGCGTCAGAACATTTCACATCAAATGCACGCACATGCTCTCGCTGAGTGATCAGCTGGCTGGCATTGAACTGCGCGACGACACTCTTCAACACCTCATTGACGATGGAAGGAAGGACCCTCTCGTCGTAGTCTTTTCCGAGCTCACGGTATATTGTTGGTAACGCTTGTGTGGAAGGTCGCGAAAGTACACGGCACGTAATGTTGACCATCTGCAAGTCTAGGAAAGGAAAGGTCTAATCACGATATGTGTCAAAGGTCTGCAACACCGACCTTTCGTTCCAGTCAAACTTGCAACATTGCGGGGCTTCGCACGAATGTCGAAGAGTATTGGTGTCTCGAACCATGGCAGCTAAAGAGACGGTCAGATTGGCTGTCATATGATGTGTGGAGACTCACGTTAAAATGAGTTCCTTCGTTGTAGATTTCCTCTTTGACACCGTGTAGCCTGAACGAAACAAGCCGAATGTGAATGCGGTGTGTACGGAACAACCAGAGCTACTTACCTGGTGTATTTAATAGCACGGTGACCTCCGTCGACTGAAGTGTGAAGTTCAGTGAGTGAAAGGACAAAAAAAGTAGATAGCATGCACCGTTGAACAGACTCGCATTCAGCGCGAAACCACCCGCAACCAGAGCAACAAGGAGACCACTGCCCGCAAAGATGCCTTTGGGCCCCCCGGGTATGGGTCCTCCACCTCCGCTCGCAGTCCTCAATTGGTTAGCGAGCTTTCGAAATGCTTCTTGTCCGTTCATTGCAGACTTGGAGTTTCCCGGTGTTTTCTCTAAAAAGCGTGACGCAACATTTCAAATGCAGCGTCACATGGCCTACATAAAGATTTAAAAAACTCCGACTCCGACTCTTCAGCAATCATGGAGGATTTCAATGACAACTTGAGCAGCATCGTGCGTTATTCATCTTGGTGTGATTTCAGTGCGATAGTCATGTCGAGTTAGCTTGGCTGGGTCTCGATTGCTTGTTGGTGCGTACACTATCCTCTTTACAAAGTTATTGACGCTAGACCTTGCATGCAGGGTAATTGTCTACTCTCCTCAAATATACGAGAACTACGCACTTCAGTCAGGCGAAGGCCTAAGTATCCTTTTCGTTGTGATATGGCTTGTTGGCGACTTGACGAACCTGCTCGGAGCTATCGCTGGAGGCCTGCTACCGACAGTAATCATCCTTGCACTCTACGTGAGTCATATCATAACCTTTCGAAAACACAGGCAAACCATCTATACAGTACTCTCTGTGCGACCTGATCCTTTTAGGTCAAATTTACTATTATCGGTGGAAGCGTAGTAGGCAGGTGTCTGAGCTTTCGGAACGAGAGCCCCTCTTGAACGAGCCCCGACAAAAGACCGTCGAAACCTCAGTCCTCCTTTTGCGATACACTGGTGCTCTCTTTTTTGTGGTCGCAACTGGGACTTTGGCCTGGTGGCTTGGGAACGCCTCTGAGGAGAGCGAGCCGCTTCCGCCACCGCAAAAACTCCGCTGGGAGGTGCAGGCCTTGGGCTGGACCAGTGCTATTTGCTACGTACGTCTGTGGCTTCTAACCACCTATCCTCCTCACTCATGTACCTCCCTATCTAGCTAGGGGCGCGGCTACCTCAAATCTGTTGGTACCATTAATGATTCCGCTTGTGCCTTTATCACTGACTAGCTTACAGCCAAAAACGTCAAAACCCGATGCGAGGGCCTTTCACCGGCTCTTTTTTTCTTTGCGATTTTTGGCAATGTCACTTACGCGGTGTCGATCTGCGCTAAGAGCTTTGATCGCAAATATTTGATAACCAACGCAGGCTGGCTGGCAGGTATGTCTTGTTTCAACGTCGATGCATGTTCCTTTTCATGGAGATGTTCTAGGGAGTGCATTGACAGTGTTTTTGGATGCATTCGTGAGTAGAAGTGCTGGCTGGTGTTCTTGTTTCTCACTCAGTTGTTCTGCCTTTCGCAGGTCCTTTGTCAAATCTTCTATTACCGTGCAGTCGATGGCTCCGCTGGTACATCCCAGTGATTCGAAGGCTGGTTAGAAGGGGAGTGGGCTCCGCCCTGTTATGTATCGGTAGACGATTTGCCACGTTTTCAACAAGGCCCAATCCGAAGAAACTCTTGTGCTAGTAGTAGAACTTGTACGACAAGTGTTCGCAACGTCAGACCTGTTAATGCACTCTTATTTACACCGTCTCTTGGTGCGCGATGCCTATGAACCACTTAAGTACGATGTCAAACGATACCGTGGGAAGGCCCTAGGCCTACATATATGTAGTCATTTTTTTTCCATCATAACCTCCTTCAAGTCCTTGCGTTGTCTCCGCTCTGAAATCACAAGGTAATTAACCCTTCCTCCCTATTTTTATGCAGTCCTTCATGAATCGCGTCTCTCTTCTGTGATGATAATTTGCTGTGCACCAGGCCAAGTGCACTTGTGCGCTACGACGACACCTTACCCTGCTCCCTTAGCCTATTTACGCTTGGGAGTACTGACCTTTATTTCCTCGCGTCTCGTTATTGTCTCATCAGAGTCCATCACATGCGACCCTTTTTCCCCTTCAGGTCCATCGAGCGTCGTGTTGAAGCCATGTTGAAGTGACCTTATGTGCCCTACGTACGTAGTCATTTTCAAATGCACCTTTTCGTCTACATACCTCTTCTGGCCTTGCAACATCACTTTCACGTGGAGAAGCAATGGAGAAGTGCTGATTCATATGTTCGCTAACATTGTTAGATTACTTTGGATGGTAAATGCAATTCTGTGTTTTTGGTGTATGTAGATCTCTGACGATATCGAGGGGATTGAGCGACACTTATATCTTTGGGGGAACAGCTGATGAGGTTGAACCTAACGAAACGACCGGCGCATATATGTCTTCGGTGCAAGCACGCTGTACGCAGTTGGTACGCAGTGTTCACTCCACATATTGAAATAATACAGGCTTCATTCAGCGAGGATTTGCAAACGCCAATCGGTAGTTGACGGTCCAGGATCTGAGGCGTGGAGGATCCAAATAAGCGGAGTTGGAACTGTCGTTATGCCGGAGTGACGAACACAATCGTGAACTTTGCAAACACGACGCCTCGTTTTCTCCCTCGTGTCGAAGATGCTCATTATTTTATCCCACGTTGCAGGGCAGCCATCAGGCGTTTCTGGATCTAATACCCCAACTACGATTCAGATACTGGCATGCTTTCCGCCTCGTGCAGGAGGTCGGAACACTTTGGGCAGGAACATCTTTATCAGTACGCGATCGCTGAGCCCCTTATAAGCCTCGGAAATGTCCCCCTCTGTTGCCAGCCCTCCCATTGCTGTGCTGCAGGACATAAATAAGGTGCGTTTCCTCCACAAAGCACTCCCGATCGATATCGGAATGACAGGTGAGCCGACAGGACTCGAGGCGTCTCAAGACAAGACGCACATTCTATATCAAGCTAGCCCCTACCGGAGGGTATCCATTCCAGTATTTCAGCAGAGTCCACAAGTCATCGTCCTCTTTTTCTTGATGTCTACTCCCGTCTGCATGCCTGCGAGCTCAAGCTCAAGCTCGTTGACTTCGACCCAACGAAGAGCATCGGTCCGAACTCCGTATCCCTCGAAAATGCCTTTGAAGAGAACCCCTGGCGGCAACAAAACCCGGAGTGCCTCCACCGCGATATCGATTCCGCTCTTACGAGAAGCCATTGATTCCCTCGATTCCAAGATGGCGACTTTGATGAGCCAGCGACACGAACTGGAATCGCATCTGGAGCAAGCAGTTCGCCTGCAGTCGCCCGTCTTGCGTCTTCCGAGCGAGTTACTTTCGTCAATTTTTATTATGGGGGTTTTGGGAATAGGGGACGAGGATCCGGTGATGGTATCAACCTTGATGCTTGTTTGGTGAGTATTCTTGTCTTTTGACTCTACGTCCTTGTACTTATTGACAACGGGATGAAATTATAGTCGGTATTGGTCAGACGTGGCATTGAACACACCCGTCTTGTGGGCGAAGATCTCCGTGAGCCCACACGACTCACTGGAAAAGGCGCGGCGGAAACTTGAACGCTCGAAGTCGTGCCCGCTTGACATCAGTGTCAACTTCGGGCCACGAATGGAATACACAAGTAGCATCACTGAGCATGTGATTCATGCCATGGAGCTCATTCGCCCAGCACTCTGGCGAACGAAGTCTTTTCGACTCAGTGTGCCCAACCGACCTCAGGCTTATGCAGCGCTGGTACGTTGCCAGGAAGACGCCCCGCTCCTCGAGACACTTTCCATCCGCATATTTCACTCGATGCAGGATGACACCTACTCTTCGCCCCCGCTTCCTCTCTTCAATGGCCATACACCGCGTTTACGGTCATGTTCTCTCACCTCGTTCAATTTTGGCTGGGACCACACGCTCGTCTCCCGGCTCCGTGTCCTCAAGCTTGGCGGCTATTTTAATTCATACACTCCGTCAGCTAGCACCATTCTTGGGATCCTCCGCCAGTGCCCCGACCTAGAAGAGCTCGCTCTTCGGAACATGTCCAGCGTGGATTCTGATTCCTGTTTGGCACGCTCTGAAGAGGTTGACACGTCTTCTCCGTCGAAAATAATTCATCTGCGTCGGCTAGCGAAGATATCATTCTACTACTCTGGTGCCGCTCTGACCCACAAAATCATGACACAAGTTGCCTTTCCGAAGTTGGCGTCGTTGGAACTGTGCTACCTCGAGAACATCACACCGGTGATCCATCTCCTATATACTCAGGCGCTGACGCGTCTTCCATTGCGCTTTTTGCGGATAGAGACCTGTATGTTCAACGAGATGAGGTTTATCAACCTTCTGCGTAAACTTCCATCGTTGACCACTCTCGAACTGGTCGATGTGGAAGACGCATCATCGACGCTTCTAAGGGTGTGCTCACTGATTCATGTTTGCCCTAAAATTCACTGACAACTTCCTGTCACTGTCAGGGCCTTTCGGCATCACAACCGTGGATTTGCCCTCAACTAGACACGCTTGCCGTTGATGGGTGCACATCACTCGATTGGGACTCTCTTCGCACTTTCGTCGAATCTCGTCTACCCGCCAACCCCCACGCGTACACCTGCTTCCATTCGTCTCCCACTTCTATATCCTCCTCTGCTTCTGCTGCTGCCGCTGCGCTCGCACGCCCCAAAGCACAAGGTCAACTCAAGAAAGGCCAGGTTGTTTCATCGCAGACTCCACTGCGCCTACGCGCAATCGACATCACCCGGTGCAGCCAGATCAGCAAGGAGATGGTCCAGTGGCTGCGGATGTACGTCGCAGACGTCAAATGCGAGCCAGCGAAGGGTGCTTGGGGAGAAGCTATCATGCCGTGATGACGAGTTTTTCTTGCTCTAACGAAACAGACACGAACCAGTTACGAACGATATTTACGAGCGAGTGACACTGCATTTTCGATACCCCTCCACACATACTGCTTTTTATTGCTCTGTAAACAAGATAAGCTTTCCAGGACGACGATGTATTTTAGAATCTGACAGTAAACAAGATATGATTGATGTGCTTCGTCTGTTAATCGTTCATGTATGCCAATAATCTTTTCCTGTCCCTCTCTTCCTGTTTCTTCTGCACATCAAATCCTCTCCGCCCATGCCCAAATTGTTGCCTACGTCGCCGGCTTTCTTCCGCTGCCCTGACATGCGCTGCCATCGCTGCAGCGTTGTGGGTCACACGCTTCTGGGAAGCCTTATATCGGCCAACAGTCTTCGCCTTAAGACCAACGCCTAAACGATCAGATTTAAGCACCGTAGCGATCGGTGTGAGAAGAGCGGTCCGGCCATATGAGTCGTTAGGTCCATCGGTGCAAAGAGTGCCAGCAGGTTGTGTAGGACTGGCCTGATTCTTGACGTCGGGAGAGTCCGGTCGAGAGTGGGAGTCCTGTATATCGAGCTCTGCGGTCTCTTCGTCGGAATCTGACAAGGTCAAGTCTATAATGTCGACCTGCCGCAACTCAGCCACATCGTCGTATCCTGCCATGATAACCTCCAGACTCTCTTGCTTCACTGAAGCTTCCCTCGCTTTCTTCTTCTCTTCCTCGTCATCCCACGGTATCATGTCCGACCCAGGCGCAGTCATTGGGCGGCGAATAACGTCTGGGCCAAGTGGTTCGCCTTCGCTCCAACCACTGCGCTGCATCATTGCGAAGCCTTTATTGGAGGGACCAATCTCAAGCCACACCGGAGGATGAAACCTCCCGTCAGTCGGAGGTAACGGAGGATCTCGAGCAATGATATCAGCTAGTGTCGAGGAGGATGTATTGCGAACTGCCTGGGCTAGAGGATCCGATTTGATGGCGTTCATGATGAACCAATTGTTTTTATTCTTTGCCTCCACCGGCTTGCACTCGGGGGCAGGTTCTATAGCGCCATAAGATATCGGAGGTTTAGGCTGCGACGTGGATTGGTTTCCTGCGTTTGCACGATCGTTGGTCGACGTCAAGGACCGGTACCAGCTGGATACATCGTTCGCTATAGATGAAGCGACCGAGGGTGTAGATGAAGAGCTAGCATGCAGATTTCGCAGGTCCCGACTGGATGAAAGAGTTGCTGGCACAAATCGTGGAGGTGGTCGTGGTGGCGGCTTGAAACCTGGATCGAACTGCCAGGAGTCTGGATCCACAGCCTCTTCGGATTCTTCTATGGGTTGAGTGGCGTCAGAATTTGGTTCAGGGGGTGGAGGAGCATAACGAGAATAAATGGTATAGGCGACGGTCGCCATAGATTGCCTAATGAATGCTTTAGTGCTCCACATAGTGCACATCAATTGAACTGTAAGTAGTCAAGCTTTCTCACGGCTCTGCTTTTCGCAGCATAGATGACCTCCCGTAAGAAGTTGTCAGTTGTACAATCCGCCGGTAATAAGTGTATAGTACTACTACTACTAATACAAATAGCTGGCCGATAGCAAACTTTGTTTGCCTTCCTCTAGAGTGGCTCTCTATAATGGCCAGTGACATACGCGCAGACGGGCATGACTTGGAACCGATCATTGTGCGTATGTGGCACTATCTTCCTTTATTATATTCATCCAATATGTGCCCAGCCTATAGTGATTATCATATTAAACATTGTATAACGAGTGTTGTGACGAAGGAGGGTGCGTATGTGGCGTTGAAAGCTGGATCCGATCGACAAAGGAAAGCTGTGGTGTATGTGTATGTGCAAGCGAGCCGGGTATTTAATGAGGGATATATAGTATTTATGTAGTTGAGAGACTAGATGTGGGTTAGATGAGAGGATCCGATCATTGAGGCATGTTGGAGCCGTTGTAGGAGAAGCCTTCACGAAAATGTCAAAACTCGAGTTGGGCTATAGGAGCAAGAAAATGAACATACCAGAGAATTGGTCCTGGACGGTCTGAGAGAGGTTGGAGTCTTCGACAAAACTGTCAACGGGGGCCTCGGTGGTGAACACGGTATCGAAGTTGGACACATCCACAGGCGACGCAACAGTGGGCTTGAAGGGCGGGTGAATCTCCTTGGCCAACAGTTTCCTGAAGTCGATGTGGTTCTTGAAGAATGGGTGCCTCTTGATCTCCTCTGCGCCGTTAACGCCCAGCCGCCTGGAAGGATCGCGGGTAAGTAGACCGGTGAGGACGCTCCGTGCTTCGGACTCAATCTCGGGCCCAAAGTTCAGGGGATCGTTGAGGATCTTGCGATACATGTCGTCGGTGACCTCTACAAATGAGCGGTATGAGTGATGGTATAAAGGGAGCTCAGGGAGGACTGGCCATCATAAAAAGGAGGTAAGCCAGCCAGCATCTCGTACAGGAGGACACCGAGAGTCCACCAATCAATGGTTTTATCTAGTGAAACTGAGAATTCATTTCCCCGCTCAGAAATGATGGGACACATACCATAACCTTGCGCGGTCAGGATTTCTGGCGCAAGATACTCAGGGGTGCCACAGAAGGTATTGGTCTTCTCGTTCCCTTTCATGTTCAGTTTGCAGAGCCCAAAGTCACACAAGGCGATGTGACCAGTGTAGTCCAGGAGAATGTTCTCAGGTTTGAGGTCCCTAATTAAACATCAGGGACTTGTTCCATGGTGTGAAGGATAGACATACCGGTACACCACGTCGAGCTCATGCAAGTGCTCGAGCGCGAGGAGCAACTCAGCGCTATAGAACCTATGGATGGAGGATAATAAGAAACAGCTTCTTACACAAAAAGAGAGATGAAAGTTACCGAGATCGTTCCTCGTTGAAGCGACTTTCCCTTTGCAAGTGGTGGAAAAGTTCTCCGCCGTTCACGAAGCTATTCGGCGTTGCGTATAAGGTTTCATTTCAAATGAATGGAACAAGGAGGGTGATTCTTACGCAAGGACAAGGTAAAGCTTCTGCTCAGATTGAAAGCTGAACTTGAGAGGCACGATGAAAGGGTTGTTGACTTGAGCGAGGACAAGCCGCTCGGCAAGGGTATGTGTGATTTCGTTGCGATTCACAATGTGCATCTTGCGGATGGTCTTCAGCGCATAGATACGCTGCGTATCACGTTTTCTGACTTGCATAACCTTGATAACGCGTGAGCCAGAGAAACTTGAGCAAAAGATGGACATATTCGCTCAACCTTTCCGAAGCTCCCCTTGCCAATCACAGTGGTGAGCTCGAAGTCATCAACCGTTAACGATTGGCCGTAAGATGGCTGATAAGTTGTTCCGATCTGGATCTTTCCAGCCCCATCGACGATGTCGTACCATTGGTCCTGGCTGCCTAGTTCATCGAAGTTGGGGATAAACTTGATCCCGCCTAGAAAGAGGTCGTTGCCAAGGTCAGCGGCCAGGCCGTCTCCTTCAGGTTTGGGCTTGTCGGCACGTAAGTAGCACTGTAGAGAGATCTCGGAGTTTCTCGAGACGTCACTGAATATCTGTGTGAGAGAGTGCAGGTAAACATGACGATCAACATTACGCACAAGTGGGCTTGATACATGTACAGGGGCTTCTCGAGGTCCCCGCCAAGGGGTGTGATAAGAACCTGGTTCACCTCGTACTCCATGACGAGGTATGGCAGCCACCAACATTGTGTCCTTTGAATGCTGTCCCTGGTCGCGATGACGAAGGAGTCAAATAGACATAGGCGGAGATGAAATTTGCGACTGACCTGCTTCCTTTGCTTTTGGCAAGCCTATGCTGGTGGACACTGGAGGGTGAGACCGATGCCGCAAGCTTAGCCTGCTGGGAAGCAAGCGTTGTCTGCACTGCCGGCGGAAGTGCAGTTCCAGCAGGTAGCTGGAGCCCTTCCGCCCACAAGACACGGATCGTGAGCACACCCGACCTAAAACTTGGTTTCCCGTCTGGATTTCCAGGCGTGGGTGTTGTTGAACGAGTGGTGTCGGTATCCGCGCGAAGGTTGGTCACGGATGATTTCTTGCTTCTACTGAGCCAGGAAGACATCTTGAGCGCAGATGGAGTAGAATTTAATGAAGGTAATGGAGAAAGCCTGCTTTCGCGGTAGTGGTTCGTTGCAGACAGAATATGTGGGCTTAGGTGGGGTTCAGCAACTGTTTTCCCCTACCAACCCTTACCGTGAGTCGTGACCATACGACAACAGCCCAAGTTCGGGCAACATGTAGGATTACATAATGAAAAAGGTACAAGAATGGAACCAAATGGAACCAAAAACTGTTTATGGCCCCCATGTCTCTGAAACTAGGAATATTAGCCTCATTGGAGCTCGAACTATCGAACTATACTGACCGCGGGTGGCGTACATGTCAGACTGCGCCTCCGAGAGAGCATGAGGTTGACTGAATGTGACTCAGATGAGCCGAAGAGTGCAACAACAAGGGCCGCAACCAGCCGCGCGACGCGTGTGCAATGTGCATGATGGATGCGTGCAGTCCTCGATGCCCGTCCAATGGGCCGTTCGCAGTTGATTCCAACATGTTGAAATGGCTAGGATGGGCCTTTGTAAATCGAGAATACGTTGCAGATGGCTAAGGGAGGTTGACAGGTCCGCGTCGTCGGGAGATTGGACGAGTGCATATTATCTATCTAATCAGATAAGCCGGACATGTCGCCGGCGGGGAGGAAATCGTAAGCAAGTTTATCATCACGAGCCGCATGCCCGTTTGATATAAAGTGCCTGAGACTGACGTGCACACTGCAAGTGAAGTGCCAAGTCCCTGAACCGTCCATTCGTTTTCCGTTTCCTCTTTGGAGCGACATACCGCACTTCCCTCCTCCCCTCCTCCAACGGCCATGTCTGATTCTCGTCCCAGCTCCACCGACGAGAAGGGTACCATCGTCGAGGAGAAGCCCAAGGGTTTCTTTGCCCGCCGTAAAGCTGCCAAGAATGTCGACGAGAAAAATCTGGACGCGCCTCCTGAACCCAAGGAGCCCGAAGTTCAACCCGCCTCCTTCGCTGCTTTATTTCGGTGCGTCAAACTATGCCCATCTGCCCTCATACTGTGATTCTCACCCCGCCGCAGATTCTCTACAAAGTTCGAGCTCTTGATTGACTTTATTGGCTTGATATGCGCTGCTGCGGCAGGTGCTGCCCAGGTACGTACTCCAGTCTCAGCACGTATTGATTACTTACCGTGAGTGGCTGCTGTAGCCGCTCATGAGTCTGCTCTTCGGTAACCTCACACAAGAGTTCGTCAACTTTGGCACTACCCTCAAACTCGCCGAGCTAGGCAACCAAACTGCCATCGACGATATCCCAAAGGCCGCCGCCGCTTTCCGCAGAACCGCAGCCTTAGATGCGAGTTATTTGGTCTACATTGGTGCGTATCATATGTATTCTGTGTCCTGGCCTCGACTCCTAACGTGCCACAAGGTGTTGGCATGTTCGTTTGCACATACTGCTACATGTTTGTTTGGGTCTACACTGCCGAAGTCAACGCGAAGCGCATCCGCGAGCGATATCTCAAAGCTGTTTTGCGTCAGGATATCGCATTCTTCGACAATGTTGGTGCTGGAGAGGTGGCCACTCGGATTCAAACAGATACACGTCGGTCATGAACTCTCTTTCGCGCCAATATTTCTCTAACGTGCTGGTTTAGATCTTGTCCAGCAAGGAATATCCGAAAAAGTGGCCCTCACTGTCAACTTCTTGGCCGCCTTCGTCACTGGTTTTGCCTTGGCGTACGCCCGATCATGGCGTCTAGCATTGGCTCTGTCTTCGATCTTGCCATGTATCGCAATCACTGGAGGGGTGATGAACAAGTCCATCTCAAAATATGTGCAGTATGTGGTTTCTTTCCAACCGTGTTTGCTCTTTGGACTCACCATTGCAACAGGCTATCCCTTAAACACGTTGCTGATGGTGGCAATTTGGCTGAGGAGGTTATCTCAACCGTCCGCACTGCCCAAGCCTTTGGTACCCAACGCACCCTCGCAAATCTCTACGACGTCCACATTGTTGAATCCCACAAGGTCGACCTCAAGGCCGCTGTGTGGAATGGTGGAGGACTCGCCGTTTTCTTCTTCGTTATCTATTCCGCTTATGCACTTGGTTAGCTTTCTTCTAGTCTGTTCGATCTTCTTGGTACTCATATTTTCCTCCTTAGCCTTCTCATTCGGTACTACACTCATTTTGAGCGGCCACGCCGACGCCGGCGCCGTTGTAAATGTATTCCTGTCTATTTTAATAGGCTCTTTCTCCCTGGCTTTGCTTGCGCCTGAGATGCAAGGTAGGCTCTCTTGTTTTGAACTCCAGTCTGTGCTAACTCAATTCTGTTCCATAGCAATCACACAAGGACGAGGTGCTGCCGCCAAGCTCTACCAAACCATTGATCGTGTTCCTGCCATTGATTCAGCAGACCCTAATGGCCAAAAGCTCGAACACGTTGATGGAAAAATCGTTCTCGAGGACATCAAATTCAGCTATCCTTCTCGTCCATCAGTCCAAGTGGTCAATGGCATTTCCCTCACTTTCGAGGCTGGCAAAACTGCTGCCCTTGTCGGCGCCTCTGGATCCGGCAAGTCGACCGTTATCTCCCTCGTCGAGCGATTCTACGACCCTGTTTCCGGCAACGTCAAGCTTGATGGCGTCAATGTGAAGGACTTGAACCTCAAGTGGCTCCGCTCCCAGATCGGTCTCGTTTCCCAAGAGCCCACCCTATTCGCCACCACAATCAAAGGAAACGTTGCTCACGGCCTTATCGGTACCAAGTTTGAGCAAGCGTCCGAGGAGGAGAAATTCGCTCTTATCAAGGAAGCTTGTGTCAAAGCCAATGCCGATGGATTCATCACCAAACTCCCTCTCGGATATGATACCCTTGTCGGCGAGCGGGGCTTCCTGCTTTCCGGCGGTCAGAAACAGCGTGTCGCCATCGCCCGTGCCATTGTCTCCGATCCCCGTATCCTTCTCCTTGATGAGGCTACTAGCGCTCTCGATACCCAGTCAGAGGGAGTTGTGCAGGATGCCCTCGACAAGGCTGCCGCCGGCCGTACCACCATCACAATTGCTCACCGTCTCTCAACTGTCAAGGATGCAGATGTCATCTACGTCATGGGTGAAGGTCTCGTTCTTGAGTCTGGCAACCACGACGAGCTCCTCGCCAAGGATGGCGCATACGCCCGCCTTGTCCAGTCCCAGAAACTTCGTCGGACTCAGGACAACATCTCTTCCGGTGCCGATACCCCCGATTTCAAAGAGGAGCAGGAGGACATTGAGAAGCTCGCTCGTGAGGAGATCCCCCTCGGTCGCAAGAACACTGGACGCTCCCTCGCCAGTGAGATCATCGAGCAGAAGCTCAAGGAGCATGACGGTGAGAAGGAACGTGGCGATCATGGCTTGCTGTACCTATTCAAGCGTATGGGGTTGCTCAACCCCGAGGGATGGAGGAACTACGCCATCGGCAGCATTTTCGCCGCTATAACGGGAATGGTCTACCCTGCTTTCGGTGTCGTCTACGCGAAGGGAATTGACGGCTTCTCTAAGCCTGTCCGCTCTGAAATGCGTCATTCCGGCGATCGTACTGCCCTTTGGTAAGTGGCTTGATTTGACGAGTATATCTTCTCACAGTTTATCTTTAGGTTCTTCATCATCGCTCTCATCTCCACCTTTTCTATCGGCATGCAGAACTACTTGTTCTCGGCCGCTGCCGCGACCTTGACGGCCAAACTGCGCTCCCTGAGCTTCCGCGCTATCTTGAGGCAAGACAGTGCGTCAGTTTTTCTCCATACTTCGGCTGTCTGACATATCCCGCCCAAAGTTGAGTTCTTCGACAAGGAGGAGAACAGTACAGGTAGCTTGACTGCCAAGTTGAGCGACAACCCGCAGAAGGTCAACGGTCTCGCTGGTGTGACTCTCGGAGCGTGAGTCTGCTACAACTTCGACGTGACAATATTGTAACTTACCTTTTCTCAGTATCGTGCAAAGTATTGCCACCCTTATCGCTGGCTCAATTCTCGGTCTCGCCTTTGTCTGGAAGCTTGGTCTCGTTGGTATCGCCTGCACTCCCCTCCTGGTCTCCACCGGTTACATCCGTCTCGTGAGTACCTTCACACCCCAGTCTACCATCAATTTTGACGACATCCTGTATAGCGTGTCGTCGTCCTCAAGGATCAGGCTAACAAGAAGGCGCACGAGGGCTCTGCCCAGTTGGCTTGCGAAGCTGCTGCGTCCATCCGTACTGTTGCCGCCTTGACTCGCGAGGATGACTGCTGCAACCTTTACAGTCAGAGTCTCGAGAAGCCCCTCCAGGATTCGAGCAAAACATCTCTCTATTCCAACCTTCTGTACTCCCTCTCTCAATCCATGGTCTTCTATGTCATCGCCCTGGTCTTCTGGTACGGCTCTATCCTCATCTCGAAGCTGGAGTACGGCACCTTCGAGTTCTACATTGGCCTCATGGTATGCTTTGCTCCACCACGCATCAAAAGCTCTTTGCTGACATCGCGTTCAGGCCACGACTTTCGGTGCCATTCAGGCCGGCAACGTGTTTTCCTTCGTCCCTGATATCTCGTCAGCTAAGGGCGCTGGCTCTGACATCATCAAGCTCATTGACTCTATCCCGGAAATCGATGCCGAGTCCAAGGAGGGCAAGGCTGTTGACATCCAGAAGACACGCGGTCATCTTCGTTTCGAGAACGTGCACTTCCGCTACCCGACTAGGCCTGGCGTGCGTGTCCTCCGTGACCTCTCCCTGCAAGTCGAGCCTGGTACATACATCGCACTCGTTGGTGCCTCTGGTTCCGGCAAGAGCACTGTGTACGCCCATGAAAGCTGTCATGCCTTCGTCTATCACGTACTGACGTCCGATTTCACAGCATCCAATTGATTGAACGTTTCTACGATCCCCTTGCCGGCGAGATCTTCGTACGCTTTGCTCGCTGCTCCATGTGTGAACTCATGGCTGATACTTTCATCTCCCAGCTTGACGACGAGCTCATTAACGAGCTCAACATCCAGGAGTACCGCAAGCAGATCGCGCTAGTCTCGCAAGAGCCCACGTTGTATGCTGGAACTGTTCGCTTCAACATCCTCCTGGGTGCCATCAAGCCCGAGTCTGAGGTAACTCAAGAGGAGATTGAAAAGGCCTGCGCCGACGCCAACATTCTCGAATTCATTAAGTCGCTCCCTGAAGGGTTCGACACTCAGGTCGGCGGAAAGGGCTCCCAGCTCTCTGGTGGTCAGAAGCAACGCATTGCCATTGCCCGTGCTCTTCTTCGCAATCCCAAAGTCCTCCTCCTTGATGAGGTATTTTCTTTCATCTTATGAGATTGGGATGCATCCGGCTGATTAGCGTCTATAGGCTACTTCCGCGCTTGATTCCAACTCCGAGAAGGTCGTCCAGGCCGCACTCGATCAGGCCGCGAAGGGCAGGACCACGATCGCCATTGCTCACAGATTGTCGACAATCCAAAACGCTGACCGGATGTAAGTTTTCTACTATCGTCGCTATGTAATATCCTGAAGGCCTTTCTTTCCTCTAGCTACTTCATCAAAGAAGGCCGCGTCAGTGAATCTGGCACTCACGACCAACTCATCAACAAGCGCGGAGACTACTACGAATACGTTCAGCTCCAGGCTCTTAGCAGACGTGATTAGAGTTCCACGATGCTACCTACTATATCTTATTTTTCACTCTGGAGGACACTACATATACGACCTGCCTGCCCATCTGCCATCTCTGCTCATTATTAACATTTAACGACGGAAAGCGACATGTATATACCTTTAATACCCCCTGATAATGGAACACATGCTTAAAACACGCAAAGTTCAGACGGAGAGTAGCTGCGAAGGGTTTCGGACTGTGGAAAACCCACGTGGTGTGGACTCTTTAGACTGAATCGGCATTTGACCACCACGCTGCACCCAACCCCCACGTCCGTCAAAAATGTCCGTCTCCCTCAACCCTAGCAGTTCTCTCGGGTTCAAAAGTATGTTGCTTTTTGTCTTGTACGTCGTATTCAGTGAACCCATTGGCCCTCAGGACCGCTCACTCAGCTCGTCAAACGCTCGCTCACTATCACTAATACCAATCCGCATCCCATTGCCTTCAAGGTCAAGACAACCGCCCCAAAAGTGCGCTATGACTTACCCGCAACGTTGAGCGCCCCAATTCACCGCTTTCCATAGCTTTACGTTGTCCGACCCAACTCTGGCCGAGTCGCACCTGGAGAGAGTATCGATGTTTCGGGTGCGTGTCTGATACGCTTAACACTACTTTGGAACTCACCTCGGGCCCAAAAAAGTTATGTTACAGGCCCTCCGCGAGGAGCCCCCATTGAATGCGAAGTGCAAGGACAAGTTTCTCATCCAGAGCATCCTGATTCTCCCAGAAAAGGATTACATCCCTCTTCCAGAATTTGTACATTTTTTATTTATTCATGCACTCACACTCATCTAACTATCTTTGTTGTAGTGGACAGCGACGGACGCAGGCGAGATTCACCAGCAGAAACTCAGAGTGACGTATCTACCTGCGGAAGGTCAAACGCTTGAGGAGGAGGAAGAACCCCAACAGCCGAGTTCTTTGTTGGCCGGTGGAGATCACGTACGTCGTTTATACATTTGGCCACTCCCACAGCTTTGTTCATTCCCCATACGTAGCGATTCGACACCGTCCGCCAGGCACCCGTCGCCGTGAATGGCCACTCACAACTCATTCCCGAATTCAACGAACCGCCACCACCATTCCAAGGACCGCTCCGCCCTGCTACCCCTCCTGTCGACTTCAGCGTTGCCCGTGAAGACTCACATGACGACGCCCAAGAAGTGCCCCTGGTCCATGTCACCGATACCACCGATATTCTACCGTCACCAGCACCGGCACCCCCCGCCGAGGTTGAGTCCCGCATCGAGCCCCACCCTGCGTCAGATTCCGAGCTGGAATATGTCAACAACCCCACCCAAGAGCCTGTATATGCCCCCGAGCCCATATCCACCGTCCCCATACCGGTCCATGTCCAGGCTGCGGTTGGGGAGCCTCACACCGAGCTTGTGGAAAAGTACGAGGCCGCGCAGGTGGAGATCGATCGTCTGCGGGCCATTCTGGCCTCCATCGAGGAAGCGCCCCCTAGCGAGTTTCGACGAAGGAGATCGGCGCTTTCGGATGACGGGAGCGTCGCGGAAACCGAGATCGCCACCGTCATCGATGATAGCCACTTCCAGCATCAGCAAGAGGGTGTTCCTCTGCAAGTGGTCGTGATCATCGCACTCGGGGTGTTCATCACCACGTATCTCTTTTTCTGAGCCATGCCATGATAGGCTTTATGGCATGATTCACCTACGCACTCCATGCAGATATTCTCTTATTATTCTCTCCTATTTTCCTGTTTTCTTTGGGATCTGAACAATAAATTTTCTCTTCCAGAAACAATAATCATGTCGACGAGGTTTTATATAAATTCAAAAGCCTGTTCTCGTTCCTTGTTCCCTTACCCTTCTCCGGCGCAGCTTCTTTCTTTCGGATTCAATCATCTCTTTTTATCGCTACTCGATGTTGCTATCTCCCGAGTGCCTTGCCTTCTTCCTTGTACATACTTGTGTTTCATTTTTCACTGCCTTCGGGTGCACCACTCTTTATTCCAGGCCTTCCGAATTTCGTCCCAATCCCTGATACTAATCAAACACATCTCTGTCGCCAATAAATGGTGAATGCACTGTGGAGCAATCACGTCAGTGGTCGTGGGTGCACTTGAATAATCAATATTACAGCATTGACTCGAATCATCGAATCTTAAAATTTACTATGAAAGTGTCCCCAGGTGGCACGCTAGCCACGCGAGATGGCCCGGCCGTAGCCTGGTTACCGTGCAGGCCCTAAATTCCTTTCTCTGTCAACGTGGCTTATTCAGGCGTAGAAGTAGCAGAGGTAACCAAGGGTGCGCCAGAACGACCCCCAAAAACAATTCACAGAGGATGAGAGAGTAAGTTACGCAAAAGTGCAAAGCAAGTGTAAATACAAAGAAGAAACGGCGTGATGAGAGAACAAAAGAGAAAGAAACGCAATTAAGAGGGAGTCGAGGGTGGGCCAGCGAAGGGAATGACTATCGAGCTTGGTCCAGGGAGCGGCCAACCGGCAGCGTCGACAGCAGCGCGCAGCAGCATCCTTAGCTCGTCTCGCCTCAAACAGGGCGGGCACGCTTCTACGGAAATCCTCCAGGTCCTGCTCGATAAGGCCAGACGAAGTGGCTTCCTCGTTACCCATACCAGACACTTCAAAATCACGAAGCTCGTAAGCCTTCCGCACGGCGCACCGAGCGAAGATGGCAAAGTAGTGAGGTAGTGAGGTTCGCTCCTTCAGCGAAAAGCCGTTTAAGTAAGTACAGTTATTTGGAACGACTTACGAGGGGAATGTAAGGCAGCCGTAAACCGATCTCAGGTCAGATCGAGGGATCGAGGGGATCTGGCTGGTGTATCTCGCTTGAACGAGGTTGGGAGGGGGTTTGGAGGCGGGGACCTGGCCGCGTAAGCTGGTCCCGAACACTGGTAAACAGAAGAAAGTAGCCGCACAGGGTCAGTATTTGTGATCACTGGCAGTGGATTGCCAGCGCGTCTGACGTTCGATTTTCAGTCTACTACGCATTGTCTTCTCATACCAAGTACAGGTATTAGTGTTTCAAATCTGATGAGGGCTATATTTGAACCATGGAGACCTGCGGTGTGCGCTGAGCAAAAATTGGCCGACTTCGGGACCCCGTATTATTACACGTTCCGTGAAGAGTCGCTCCGTGCAGTAAGCAATGTGATAAGCGTGGGTTTTTGTGTATAGTAATCGTATCTACATGTAGATCATTGTGATGACCGGCTTTTGTGTGTTGGACACATCAGCTTTTGTGTGGCGGTGGTATTTGGGATGAGAACAACGGAGGATGGTCCGTATCCTCTGAACCGGAGCAATGCAATGGTGTTGTGGCACACATATTGTACAGTTTTCCCCGGGTTGATATCATGACTTGTTCAATTCTTGAAATGAGATGTGAAAGCCGCCCCACTTCACAAATCAGGCCTCAGGTCAGACCCCTACCCTCCATCAGTCACAAACACTGCCCGCTATCAAGCTAGCGGTCTCTCGCCACCTAATTACAGATTATGTTCAGATGTTCAGGGATCGATCCGAATAACTTTCAGCGGCTAACTGGAAAAAGTTGGCTGTAATGCGGCCTTGTAATGCAGGCCGCATTACCATAATTCTCTCAGAGATAAGTGGTTCATGGCGCTTATATGCAACTTATATGGCTTACGGGCTACGAGCATTATAGATTGCTGACACGTAGTAGTACTGGTTGACGTGACGCGACCACGTGCAGCACTGGGCGGTATCTTCACGACGTTCACATGCCCTGCTGCTGCTGTCGTTCCTCATCGACATTATTCCCTTGCGAGCCTCTTACGAACCTCCGAAGTTCAAGATCTTTATCCCATTCAAGCTCACATGGCTAGCATTTTTGTTTTCTGGCTGAAGGTATGTCGAATTGTTGGCCTTGTTCTCAAACAAATGTAGCTGACCCTATGGCAGCGCGCCTCATATGCCCTCCATTCCTCGAACGACAAACAACCTGCTGCCCAATCTGCATTGAAGGCTCTGGGGATGAGGCACCAGATGTATGTGTCAATGCTGGAAGTGGTGCAGGCAGCTCGGTCCCAACATTGAGTACGTATGCTTGCTCAATCCTCCTTGTCCTACTAACCCTCTCTCGTGTAGTGCAAATCCTCTCAGTGCCCCCGCATTGGCGCCGTTTGGCAGATACCACCAACAGCCACACAGTACATGGCTCCTGGGAATGATCGATCATTCAGCCTCTGTAGCGTGTCTACTCATGCTCTGGTATAGGTTCTTCAACCCGCAGTTCAACGTCAAGCACTTGCACAGGTATCAGTTACGGAGGGATTCGATGAAGTTAGGCGAGGAACCAGAATGATTTACCTGGGGCTGGACGGAAGGTTCGTCCATCCGATTCTTACAATACTGACCTCAAGCTCATTATTTCGGTCTCTGATCAGCCTCCTCCTCAACCGCGCACAGTGGGCCGCGTATCATCAAACGGGGCGTGGCCTCAACATGCAGGCTGGCGAAAATCTGCCCCTCCAGATTCTCTTGTGGCAGATTTGCCGCCTCCTTGCACTGCCTATCATGGTGGTTGTCGTTTTTGATGGACCCCAGCGCCCGGCGATCAAGCGTCAGCAGAAGGTCAAGACAGCTCCACATGCCTTAACGGAGGTGTACATGCAACTTCTCCAGTGCACTGGATTCTATTCGTACACTGTATGTCCAACTTCGCTCTCTTTCTCACAATCTCCTTACATATGCTTTGCTTCAGGCACCTGGAGAGGCCGAGGCTGAGCTTGCAGAGCTCAATGCTCGGGGATTGATTGACGCCATCGTCACTGACAATGCTGATGCTTTTTTATTTGGTGCCACATGCACCATCCGAACGTACGTATGTCATATTCTCCCTTTTTTTTCTTCGTCTCATTTATTCCAGGTCCAATGTCAGGAAAGATGGAGACTACATCTCGATCTTTACGTCCGCTAGAATTCAACAACATCCTGAGGTGCAGATGACACGACCTCGCCTTTTGCTTTTTGCAATGCTATGTGGTGGTGACTATGCAGTACGTTCCATGCAATAATATGATCCTTTGTCTGTACTAATCAGAATTCTGCAATAGCGAGGTCTCATGGCTTGCGGTAAGAGCACAGCCCACGATCTTTGCACAGGAACCTCGCTCGGAGAGGATCTCTTCACGGCCGCACGTGAACTCTCTGATAATAACCTCCGCGACTTCCTTCAAGGCTGGCGAGTCCAGTTATGCAATGCCCTGGGCCAACACCGCCCTTCTGCTGCTCAGAATGTCTCTGAGCAGTTTCCCAGCTGTCGTGCCCTCAAGTACTACCTCTATCCTTTGACCTCCTGGTCTGATGGCAACATGGGGCCTCCTCTCAGTGTCTTGCCAGGTGCAGAGGTCCGACAACCTGATCTCACTGCTCTAGGAGTCTGGTGCGAGAAATACTTCTCGTGGGGTTCCCGTGGCACTCTCCTGTCCTGCTTTAGGCTCAACCTGTGGCAGGGAATTACACTTCGTGCCCTCATGCAGGTATCTATTCTTTTTTGTCTTCTATTCATATTTTAATCCCGTTTTCCTAGCCTGTAGACATGACAGCTTCTCTGTCGGCCCACTTAGCTGGCATCACAGTGGGCAGACCGCCACCAGCCATCCTTGGCATTACTCGTGTATCTTGCGGCCCTGGTCGTAACACGAAGTCACCCAATACCTGGGGCTACAATGTCAAGGTCGAGTCGCACTCTCTCATTTTGGCTACTTTCTCCTGCCTGTCCATCGACATTCGACAAGCCGCAGAATCTCAGCCCTGCCCATCAGTCATTGTCTGGATTCCAGCTTCCATTCTTGCGTATGCACTTCCAGACGTTGTTCGTCGCTTCCACGCGAAGAAGCCGACACTCAACATGATCCAGCCAGGCCCACAGCAGTATCAACCTGTACGCTTTTTTATGCTGTCTATTTTCTTTTGCTTAGATATGTGTACAGATTTTGGCAAACATCCGGCATACTCTTTTCGGGAGCCAGGCAAGTCAGGGTGCTGGCAGCGGCTCAAAGTTGGATCCCATCATATTAGATGATAGCAATGAAGATTTAGACGGTGACCAGGGCGTGGGTGATGATTCTGACAGCTGTAAGGGCGACCTTCGGGAGCGGACTGGGTCACACTGGCAAAGGGAATCCGAAGTTTATTGCCAGTACAGTAAGGGAATCAATATACTACGCACCTGGCAAAGGGAATCCGAAGATAACAAGACTGGGGATCCCTTTACC